>CAUDNR010004381.1:2239-18683 GCA_958430865.1 Entrophospora sp. SA101 | reverse complement strand
GAAATGAACTTTCGACGAAATGACTTTCGACGAAATGATTGTCGACGAAATAATTTTCGACGAAGTAAACGGGACCGAAATTTTTGCGAATGTTTTTGCAGAAAAATAAATGCATGATTATTGTTTGGGGTACAACCTCTGCAACCACCTGATCATTGAGAATATCAAGGACGATTATTTTATGCGACAATAATTATAAAAATTTATTTAAAACTTTATCATTATTAATTTCATGAAGTCTGATTTTTTTTTTTTTTGTCAATGGCTCTACTCATAAAAAGATCACAAAGAATATCTTCTAAATACATTTGGATATTCTTTTGTGTTTGTATGTATGTATATTTGGTTAAGGACTTAATGAAGGCGACTGCAACATTATAATCCCGAATTAACTTTAAATCCAAAAAAAGGAAACACAAGTGTCAAATGAATAATAGTCATTGAATGAATGTGAATATTTGGTTAGATAAATTCTCGTTTAATTCATCTGTTTGTTCATTTCCAATTAACTAAAAATAAATTTCCGGTTTTGTCAAGTTACTAAATACTTACTTGTGTGCGCCTGTAACGTCTACTCCAACTGAAAGATTATTTATTCAAGCTGGAAACTCAAAAAAAAAACCAACTTAATCCACTTTGATTTTAAAAGATGGTTTTTTTGATTGATAATTTTGGTAGAATGTAAAATTATTAATAAATTTATATTCACTGAATAATGATCAAATCTGAATATTTTACCTGGATATTACCCTAAACAGGAAGCAATATCATGCAAATCGCATAAAATAATCGTCTCGGTATATATGTATATATTATTTTTACAAATAATAATAATAATAATAATAAATAATCGAGTTTGATACTTTCCGAATCCATCTGGATATGCTGATTTGAAAATGGATAATAATATACTAATATGATTTCCTCTTTTATTTGATTTAAACTCTCCAAGTTTTTACTACTTTCTATTGAAAATTGTGAGCTTTTTCTTCCACCCAGCTCTCCTAAGCAAGTATAATTTGGAATGAAGAATTTATGTCTTTCTTGTGCGGTAGAGCATAATTTTAATATTTGAGAAATTGGTTTCGCTTGATGCTTTCCTTGATGGAAATAGAGTAAACTTGTGTATAAACATAAGCAAACAATATTGGTGAGAATGCTTGAAATCAATCACAACAAAATTGGTTGCAGCATCAATCAAAAAAATTCATTCTTTATATATATGACCTGTTTCTTCGATATTATCATTACTTTATATTTACAATCATTTACTTTTGGCATTTCAACGCAAGCCATCATTCACGCAATGTATTCTTTTTTGTCTATTGACATTGAATATTGAGGCACGTTACCAACATTATGATAACACCAAAGCCATCACCAAAACAAAATCCAAACGTTATAATATCAAAATCGTGATCAAGACTGTGATCAAGATAAAAACTGTGTCTGTACGCGTTCCCACTACAACTACAACCGTTAAAACTGTTCAACCATTACAACTCTTCCCACTACCACTACCACCACAACTGCGTGTATTCCTCCTGATGAACCTTATAACACCAATAATTATAATATATGTTGCAGTGGGGAATATGTCGTGAGATTAATGGTAAAAACACATATGGAGGCGGTACATAGAACTAGATAGAATCATTAATTAATAGACTAATCATTTTATTATCATTCGCAAGTTATTTTATCAATTTATTTATTTAATTATCTTTAATTAATAGCTTAGCTTTGCATTTCTGTTTAATAAAAATATTTTTTAACATAAAATTTGAACCTTGATTATTCATTTAATTTGCCATCATCATAATTGATATTTCTCTTCTTCTTTTTCAAGTTGATGAAATAAATACAATTATCTCCCAATGAAAGAATTGTGCATATTTGACATCCAGATTTTCAAAATGAAAAATTTTTTTCCAAAGATATGATAATTGTGAGAAGTTATTAACCTTTATATAATATTGCTAATAATTTTAATTATCTATAATTTCATTTCTCAAGACATTTAATATTATAATTATAGCTGAATAAATAAATAAAATGATAAATAATTTAATACATAATAAAATAAGATTTAACAACTTATTCAAATAATCCATCCAGTATAGCTAATTCAATCTGTTTAAAATATTCACCACAAAAGTGAATATTATAGAATTTTAAACAATGATTAAATGTTAATAATTACCATTTTTATTACCAATAATTGTCACTTTATTGGAATCCACAGGTTGTAAATTCCAATAATCTGCTAGTATAAACAGCATTTGAATGAATTGCTGGTGTAATTGTTGAAAGGATCAAATTTTATTTCACCCATTTTATCATTATAATTGATTTAAATTTATCCTGTTGTTCTTTTTGAATATTTATAATCATCCCAAACCCAAAAATCAATAATCTTATGAACTTCTTCAGCAGTTGGACATTTATCTGGATTAGCATCCATGCATTTGAATGCTAGTGGGATCCTGCTGAGATGATTAAACTAATAGAGTATGCATTTACTCAAAATTAAAATCTTAGATAAAATTAATTTTTTTCTTTTGTCCAAATCAATAATAATGCTTATAAGAATTAAAATAAATAAAATACAAATAGAACATCTAATTTTCTTTAACAAGACAATATACTAATATGATAATACATGCTAGTTGAATTTATTTATATTGTATATGTAATCAACTCTAAAATATATAAGTTTGGAAATAAATAAATCAACAAGATTTGATATTTCTATTAACTTAACTGGGTAACTCATTAGTGGATAATTAATAAATATGCCTACTTCTAACCAAGATCAGGGTATCATTTGGTTGTAGATTTTAAAACTAATAATAAAAAATGAAAATAATAAATGATTAAATGTTAATAACTACCATTATTATTACCAATCTGGTATAGTTAATTCAATTTGCTCAGTATCTACATGGATATTGATAAATATTGTTAATTTTAAAATTAATAAAAATGAAAATAATCAATGATTAAATGTTAATAATTACCATTATTACCAATAATTGTCACTTTATTGGAATTCACAGGTTGGGGAAGGCTTGTAAATTTTAATAATCTGCTAGTATAAACAGCATTTGGATGAATTGTTGGAGTCATTGTTGAAGGATCAAATTTTATTTTGTCCATTTCATCAAATCCTTTTCTAATTAATTCATCCTGCTGTTTTCTTGAATGTCCATCAAGTGAATCTTTCCAAATTTCAATAATCTTTTCAATTTCATTAGCAGTTGGACGCTTATTTGGATTAGCATCCATGCATCTGAGTGCTAATTCAATATAGAATTTTGGAGTGTTATTTGAGAATTCAGGTCTTACACCTTAATTGCAAGATCTACATCATGTGCCAATTTATTAAATGGTTGTTGGCCAGTTGATACTACAGACATCAGAACTCCAAAACTGTATATATCTGATGCTGTTGTATATGGCTTCCCTTTTAAAACTTCTGGTGCAACATATGGTAGCACTCTAAATATATTATTTTTGCTTTATTCAGATGTTTGACTAGCTGGGCATGATAACCCTAAATCTGTAATATATGAATATCTAGATTGAAGAATATTACCGCTATGAAGATCATGATGAATGATTCCTTCTTTATGAATACCTTTTAAACCAGTAATAATATTACAAATAATTTCAATTTTATGTTTCCATTTTAAATTTTTAAAATCTTTAGTTAAATAATTTTGAAGACTTCCATCTTTTATATAATTCATTACAAATATATATTCTTTTGTAATTGGATCTTGTGTTAATCCATAAATATCAATTATATTTGCTTTATCATAAAGCTTTGTATAATTTTTGAACTAAAAAAAAACAAATAAATATTTAATTACAATAATGATTTAAAAATTTGAAATTAATATTAATAAAATAATTTACCTCATTAAGAAATTCATCAGAAATATTCTGTGAATTATGTAATTTTTTTAATGCCACAATCATATCTTTATTAATTCCTTTATTTTCATCATTTATACTTTTCCCACCATTTAACCAAGTAGCTTTGTATATTGTTGCAAATCCACCTTCGCCTATCTTTTCAATATTTGTTAGATCATTATAAGGAATCCATTGAAAATACCAATAATTATAATAACTAGCTGCTTTAACTTGTGTACTCTTAATCAACTCATCTAATGTTTCATTACCACTAGTCCATCCTTCAGTTAATAGCAATAGCTTTGGATCACATGATTGACACCATGCTGATGAAGTATTATATCTCTTGCAGGTTGGGCATTCTCCATATTCTTCTTTTCTTTGATCTGAAAATTCATCTTCTAATACAAATATATATTCTTTTGTAATTGGATCTTGTGTTAATCCATAAATACGGATTATATCTCTTTTATCATGAAGCTTTGTATAATTTTTAAACTAAAAAAACAAATAAATATTTAATTATAATAACAATATTTTAAAAAATCAGAAACCAATATTAATAAAATAATTTACCTCATTAAGAAATTCATCAGAAATATTCTGTGAATTGTGTAGTTTTTTTAATCCCACAGGCATATCTTTACTAATTCCTTTGTTTTCATCATTTACACTTTTCCTACCATTTAACCAAGTAGCTTTGTATATTGTTGCAAATCCACCTTCGCCTATCTTTTCAATATTTGTTAGATCATTATAAGGAATCCATTGAAAATACCAATAATTATAATAACTAGCTGCTTTAACTTGTGTACTCTTAATCAACTCATCTAATGTTTCATTATCACTAGTCCATCCTTCAGTTAATAGCAATAGCTTTGGATCACATGATTGACACCATGATGAAGAAGTATTATATCTATTACAAGTTAAACATTCCCCATTTTCTTTGTCTCTTTCCTTTGAATATTTATCATCATCATTTTTGTCAATAGAGGTATCATCATTATGCTTTGAATACTCATCATCATCATCATCATCATCATCATCATCATCATCATTTTTGTCAGTAGAAGTATCATCGTGATGCTTATCAACCACTTTGTTGAAAAAATTCTTTAACCACCTTTTGCTCTCATTTAAAGCGTTTTTCATTTTTAAAAATTATTTATAATTTATATTAATATTAGAACTTTTATTTGTAGCCATAGTTGTATATTACACGAACACAAAATAATATATAAGTATTATAAGTATTATTATAATCAGTTAATTTGCATTGATAATTTTTTGCAGCTGAGACAGATTAAACTTAAATATGCATTTTACTCAAAAGATTAATTATGGATATGATAAAAAAATCTTTTTTTTTCTTTGTTCAACAGATAATCAGAATACTAATAAAAGGTCTAATTTATGAACGGATTATCGCTATTTTTGAAATTTGACCGCGTGGTGCATCAATAGGAAGGCTCGTGGGCATATATTTTTATATACTAAAGGAGTTGAAGCTTTAATATGTCTTTTATACTAATACTAACAGTCATGAAGTACTTAAACACATTATCTGTTATAAATAACTTTATTAAATTGCAAAATAAAATCGTGTAACATAAAATTGTTTTAGTCATTTTGTATAACTGATTTTTGATATGGTGATCACTCCACCCTTAAAGAAGAATATTTCAGATTTATCATGGCGGGATCCACTTGCTAGTCAAGTAATTTGCACTGATTCAGACATGGTGAGAACATTGGGACAAGAAGAATATAACTTTTTTATGGTAAGTAAAAAATATACTTCATTATTATTGTTTTTATTAGAAATTAACCCAATTGGTTTTAACCTAAAAGGATCCCACGGAGCGCATGAAAGTAATGGCTTCTTCTTGTATCAGAGATAAATGCAATGAATTTGTTAATAATTTCAGAGATAGCATTACAGATATTCCAATGGGAAGACTTTCACATGATAAGAGCTGGAAGGAATCTGATGAAGTTCTTACAAAAATTTCAAAAGATATCCTTGAAATATTGTAAGTATTATCAAAATATTCTGCAAAATTCGGATATTTCTTCGAAATGACCATTGATCCTGTAAAATGGGTTTTTTATCAATACTATTATAGAAGAGATATCTGGAAAAATCCAGCCTTCAGTCCGAAGTTCTCCAAGTCGCAAAGTGAAAGGACTTATATGACTCATGTAATAGTTCCGATGATTTGTGCATCATCAAAAGGCCTCTCGATTGGAAAATCTGGTTTTATTAGCACAGCGGAGTGCCAAAGCATGGCCAGTAAAGACCAAAGAGGAATTGGAAAGCGACCAGATGTTATGTTCATTACCACTAGTAACGATAGATTATATGAAGTATTATTTACTGAAAGCTCGCATCTAATTTGCGATGAACAAAAAAAGCAAAATGACCTGGTAAAATTATGGAGGGAAATGAACGATGGTGTGTATTGGACATATAAGGGGTGTTTATCAAATAAGGACGATTTCAGTATTATTGGAATTCAAGTTGGGGGAAGTGAGAAAAATACTTGTCTTCAATTTTAGCTCCCCTGAAACCTATTAAATGGTATACTAATATTTAGAGTCATCCAACTTTTGCAGAAAATCCAGAATTAAAATATCATAATAATAATATCAAGAAATAAATACACTGTTATAATAAAACGCCATAATGATAACTTTAACCTGTGAAATTAATAATATACCAGCCATAGTTGCATTTCAACCCAGTACTAATTATAATATTATAGATGAGACCTTAGCAAGTCTTTTTGACTTGGAAATCAATACTTCCTATACAAAACCTGAAAATCTACCATGTATGTATCCTATATCAGGTATGATCCATAAACTAAATACTTCTCTTCAAACCAAAGATAAAAAATGGGAAACAAGTAGAAGTTACTGAAATTTTTGTATCTGATGAACCTGTGCATGAAACCGCACTGGTATTAGGTTGGCCATGGTTTCAAGCAAACGTGGAAAAAGTGGATTTCCAAAATAAAACTTTTACATTGCATGATGGAACTGTTATACCCATTTCTGACTCATTTGTATTTCCGAAGATGGTCTATCTATATAAAGGCAATCCAATTTGGAATCAAAAAAAATTATTAATTAAATAGATGTTGCAGATTTGATCTTAGAAGGAATATAGAATTAGATTACAAAAAATATCTATAATATATTTGCCAAATTACATTACGTAGAATACAGAGTGTCTTATCTAATGTTGTGTATTATTATGTGATCATTAGATCTTCTCTGTTTTATGAATGAATAAATGAGAGGTATCTATTGTTGTTGTATGAAAACGATTAAGCTTATTTTTTGACATCGAATGAGTGCCTGTGCATCATATGAGATGTGCCAAAGTTTTCGATTTTACCTATCAGCATGAATCCACAAATAATTAGGACCGGCAAATGTAACGGATCGTCCATATTAGATAAATTTCTAATGTGATTTGGAAAACCAATGATTCTTGACCTTTGAAATTATGTGCAAACATATAGCTTGGATAATTTCGTCGTGAAGATTGGATAACTTATTTTTTTCACTACAAACAAATGAAATGTAGCAAATTGGCAGATGATCGCAGGTGATTTATTACCTCAATTTAGTATGAAATTTTAAAGAACCAAGTATCCTTATATCATAATTGGTTACTGAGGTCTAGTTTTAGAACGTAGTTACTGTTTTGCAATACATATAAAAACAAGTTAAAATCGCTGGAATTTGGGTAAAAAAAATCATTATTAAAACAAACATAAATCGAATATTCAAACTAACAATTAATTGATTTATCAATTGCAAAATAATTTTTTATTTGCGATTTCCATTGTTGTAATCACAATTTACAAACTATACAACCAGGGTATATTAACAATGGAGATGATTTATCCCGTTATCTCGGAAAATACAATAATTCATATATTTGCACAAAAATATATCTCCAGCTCCAATGCCAGCTTCAACCCCAATTTCGCCTCCAGTTGATCAAATTATATATAAAAAACTCGAAAAAGCAATTTTGGCCCTCAACAATGAAATCAATAAAATGTGTACTGAGGCGAAATGGAGAAGTGGGGCCCAAATTGGAGGTTTGTGAAACAATTGCAAATTTAGTCATGTAACTCCTTATATTTTATTTAACCAAACCACATTTCTGATAATCATGTATTTGTCCACAAAAATATCCGCAAATCGCCAAATCAATTTCTAAATAAGGATAACACGCACCCAACCCACCAATAAAATTGGACATTTTCATGATGCTGCGCAAATTTGCGAATATTTTTGCGGAAAAATATATGCTTTTACGTTTCTGAATATTAACAAGAGAAAAAATTTATCCCCCGAAATTATATAATGTCTTATCTGAAGAGATAAGGATTAGCTCAGCCACCAGAAATCACCACAACACGCCTCTTTAGATAAAATCAAAGCTTGGGTTGTGAGAGAGGGTAAGAACAAAGATAATTCCATTACAATTAGCAGTAGTAGTATAAATAATTTTTCAAATAGCAATGGTAGAAATATAATTTTAGATGATAATAATGAAAATAATGATAATAATAGCTAGTAATCGTGAGCCTAAAGAATAGGTTGCATAATAAATGGCTTTGGGTCCTGTGCATTCCTCCCATGTAAGCTCGTGGTTAATTATTACTTGTAATGTCATATAAATATACATGTCAATAAAAATGATTTATGCATTATAAATTATATAATATTTATTGATTACATTATCCTTTTACATTTACTATTTGTAGTGAATTCTGATAATTCCCCAACATTTGAGATGATAAGTTTTTGTATTGACATAATTACCACTACCCCATTTACCTTCTATATTATCTCTTATATTTTCTTTTTTATGATCTTTATTACATATATTTATATAGGAAAATATTATTTTGATCAACCACATTTCAACAGTGGTTTATATCTATGATCATACTTCCATGGGACAAGTAATGTTAATAAAATGGAATTTAATATGATATAACAGGATGATATTTCCAGGAACAATTTAAATCACAATTAGAGTTTCTTAACAGTATTTCAAACTTTATTGTATGTGATTTATTAATTTTAAAATGAATAATTATTATACATTAATTAAATTGTATATACATATTTAATAATTCCCTATATTCAAGATTAATAATATAAATAAATTCAACAATTTTTACTAATATCCTATATCTCCAATAGAAAGAGAAAAATAATATATATAGAATCCATAAATTATGTCAAAATTTAAAAAGTTGGTCCATCAGGTGTTATAAATGTCGGAAATAAGTTATCACACCCTACTAGACATGGAGGGGTGGTTGGGATGCTCTTTTTGACAAAATGGCTTCATTTTACAATCTAATACATATATATCCATTTTTTTTTTTGTAAAAATGTATCATTACATATTTCAATTCATCCATCATGTCTTTTAATAACTGATATGAGGCATCGAATCTCTGAGTAAAAAGATATACATTGTTCCATGTGTCTTTTGAAAATTTTCCAAGTCTTAATTCATCTTCCCAATAATGGTTCCAATCAAGTGAATATGGTCCATTGCTTATTTTGCAAAACATGAACTCCCATTTGTAATTAGGAGATCTAAAACTCGTGGATGCCATTAAATTGAGACAATGTTTTGGTCCAGACTGTCCTCCGTTCCGATTTTGAGTGGATTCAGGTGGTCCTTATTATTTGATAAATCAACAGAAAAAAAAATCAACATTAAAGTTTTTATTTAATAAAAATTCACAATGAAAAAATAATAATAATAACCATTATATTCGATATTGATCCCCTTAATGTTATATAATAGTAAATCACAAATTGATTTAACCACCTGAACATTTGTTAATTTTTGTTGATTTTTGCCCATATAAGGGTAGTTCCCAACAGGGTTGGCAAATTTACTTGTCCATTGAGAACAGATGGATTTTGGACTGGTCCATTGCCATTAACAAAATACTAAATATGGTTAAAGTATTACACTAATGGACCCAATGGACCACCAATAGACCATTAATGGACCACACATTTGTCAACCCTGGTTCCCAAGCATATACCAGTTGGGTCAAAAACTTTCCTAGGCAATTATAAAAATTTTTGGTGCCCCCTCAACCGTTAGGTGTAGTAAAATTTCCATACTTAATATGATTGCATATAAAATTTTTTTCTTCTCCTTTGTTTACAAGTGGTATCTCTAATGACTTCACCAGGCTATTTGATAAAATGGCTTCATCTTACTATCTAAAGCATATATTTTGCACCTTTTGGAATTTTGTCATCTTATTAGGGTGTTGGTCATCTAGGGAAATATATTATGGATGTTCTAAAAACAGTTAAGATCAATTACTTAAGTGCACGAACCACATCACTTGTCTTTAATAAACAACAATTACAATCATCCATCATACTCACTTTAATGAATTACCAAATATTGGAAATATATTGAGACTAGAAACATATTCAGTTTTTGAAAGATCTAATCAGCAAGATATCTTCTTTTACTTCTTTTATTGATTTAGAGAATATAAATATATTTCAGTTGTTTAAGATAAACAATATAAAAAATTTTATATATGCTGCAGTCTGTAAATAATTGCTTACTTGGCTCTGGTTTTATTTTTATTAAAGCAACACCTTGAACGGAATTGCCAATAAATCTGTTTATTCAACTTGCCACAAAAAGAGCAAGTTTGAGAAGACTCGGTCCAACATGGTGATGTTAGAAGTTTGAATAGTGTAAATAATTTGATCTTGAGTTCTCCAGTTTTTTAACAATGACTAGAATGCTCTCAAATTATTTATATACTAAATTGCTTATGTGGAAGAATGATACTTCTGAAGATGATTATCCTTTTTTTATATTGACAATAAAAATACTTGTTGGTGAAACTTATTAGCAGTATTGTGCAATTGGAACATTGTAATGCTATTGGAATGTTCCAATGTCGATCTTCAATTGATATTAACCAATAAAATTCGTGTGTATGACACTATAATTGAATTTCATTGGTTAACTTCATTGGAACCACATTTGGAATGTTCCAATTCCAATTGGAATTTATTAGAATGCTCCAATGAAATTTTATTGGAACCATAAATGGCACAACACTGCTTATTAGTCATCATCTATTAATAATAATAATAATAATAATAGGTTTGATATCCCGGATCTTCATAACAAATTTCTATCATTGATCAGTGGACCACCAATTAACATTTTTGGTCTAGTACCTTCTGGCCTTCTTACTGATCTTAGGTTTCTTCCTAAAAATGGGAACCGCAGTTAGCCGTAATTCAATTTTCATATGCTGCAATCACAACCGCAATTCAATTTTTATATGCTGCAATTAATCGAGGAGCCATCTTTATTTCTTCCTAAGATATGTTTCTAAAATAAAAGAAAAATAAAAGAAATAATATATACAACTATACTTAGCAAATGCATCCCTTGGATGTGCCTGTGCTCCTTCATTATACTCTGTGGTGTATTATATAACTGCTATTATCCAGGCTGGTGACCACAATGCTCAGATTCAAGTAACATGAAGATTGTCACCAAGGTTGGGTGACGAAATGTCTCCTTTTCGTCACATGACGAAAATAAATGTGACGAAATAAGGTTTTTACACTTTGAGTAATTTGACAAAAGTGACGAAAGTGACGAAAGTGACGAAATCAACAAAACAATAAATAAACCAATTATTTTGGAGATTTTAAATTATGGAGTAAATAAAATTCATGATGTCAAATTCTAATTCACCCAATTCACCAATTCCTTCTCAATCATCATCATATAATATGAATTTGCAAACATTAAAATTAGATATACCTGAAAGTTCATTTAACAATAATCAAGAATTAGCTACAGGACGTCCTGTGTTTTGATGTATGGTTACATTCCATTAAATAGTAAATGAAGAATAATTTCAACAATCAGAATTATCAGATGATTCTACAGATTTTGAAGAAAGTTATGAAACCAGCAATAGATGTGAAGCAGCAATTCCTACTAAAATTTTGCATACAAAAATTAAGTATCCAACCAAGAGACATGATTTACGATGTAAAAAAAATGTTTAAATTAAATTTTTGGTTTAATAAAATTGAATTTTATATTTTCGTCATCTTTATCACAATTTGACTTTTGACTTTTACCCTTTGTCACTTTCGTCATGTTTCATCATGTTTTGTCACTAGTGCCCCATTTGACGAAATACTTTTTACACTTCAAAATACTTTCATCACCCAACCTTGATTGTCAAATATCATAGAGTAAAATATTAGATGAAAAAATTGTTAAATCAAAAGCTTCAAAAGTTATATAATAATAGTTCATTAAATAATCTTGATTTTAACTCTCTTCTTTTAAATGTTGACTTTAACAAAGATTAACTAATTGATAAACATTAGATTCGAATGACTAATTTTATTTTGAAATAATAAACTTTTTTAATTCTTGACATTTCAAGGTAGCATTTCAGTTAATGCCTAGTATTTAAGATGTATAGCCGATTATGGCTATCTTTTAGGCTACTCTTGTCCGTTAATTGCAATAATTCAGTGTTTGTCAATTAGTAAGTTTATGAATTTATTTACTTTGATTCTCGATTACTGCCTCTTTTTTATACCTAGAAAGCTTTCAAATCTGTAAGCATATTTAACAGTACCAGATAACTGTAAATAGATAAAGAAGTCTTCTATAAAGTTCTTTTTATTCAGTTATTTATATTTATTTGGCTAATTTCAAACTCGTTTTATTTACAAAAAAACTTAAGCAGCTTCTTTGACGCTTGCTAGTTAACACACCAAAGCAAATTGCATTGTTAATACTCTATAATTAACTAATGTTAGCCCTAACCTTGCTTACTCTCTAAAGCAATAAAAATGTGGCTTTTTACCAAAGCTTCACAATTGATGCCTTTTTCTTTTATCAAACAAAAGAAAATAAAGACGATAGGTTTGTTTTATTTTTAAAAGTTTATCAAATGATTCTATTGGAGAATTTTATCATATCAGAATGTTAATTGTGTATTTATTTTTCTCTGCTTTTTCATGTGAGGACCCGAAGTTGTTCTTTGCTCTTCAAGCAATACAAATATAATACAAGAACAAATATGGAAAATCAAAAGTTTTTTATTATTACAATCTCACAATATACAGTACCTTAGCAAAAGTTTCGGACACCCTAAATACATCATTTACGCAAAAACGTACATAATAATTGTACAAAAAAATTATATCAACTTTTGGCATATGTTCTGGAGATCCTGCGCATAAAGTTTCATATTTCTATATTTCCCAGAACTTAAACAATTCAAAATAATAAAAAGTTGATTATTTTTGAAAAAATAAAAATTAATTTTGAAAATCATATTAACGCGTAAAATTTTAAAAATTTTAAACTTCTTATTAATAATTAAATTTAATATTTTGTGGGTCACCCATTACTTGCAATACATGCCTCAATTCTACGAGACATGCTTTCAATTAATTTCATGTACAAATATTCTGGAATTTTATGATTATTCTCACTAACAATTTTTTTCAAAGCTTTTTTGTGATCATTATTTATTTTTTTTTTGGTCGACCACTTTGAGGTAAGTTTACTACATTTACCACATTACATCGCTCTTATAATTTTGTATAGTTCGAATAACTGTAGTTCTATAAAACCAAGAATTTTGCTGATTTTGACTTTTGAATTTCCATCTTAATTCATTTTAATTTGCTAAAAAAAAAAATATTCAAAATCACGTAAAAAATTTTTATCCTGAAAATCAGAACAATGTCATTGTGTAAGATTTAGAGAAATGATTAAAAAAATTTATCACGAATTTTTATTTTTTCATCTGGAAAATGTAGAAATATGAAATTTTATATACAGAATCTCCAGAACATAAGCTACAAGTTGATATGATTTTTAATTATTATGTATGTTTTTGCGTAATTAATGTATTTGGTGTGTCCGAAACTTTTGCCAAGGTACTGTATATATAGTTTCTACATAATAATTGAAATTTTCACAATTCAGGCTTGACAAAGTAATTTAATCACATAATTATCACATTCCACGATAATTTGATAATTGTTATAAAAAACTTTTACATAAAATTTTCATTTTTAAGAACTATTGAAAGCGAAAATTATTAATGTCATATACGTATACATAAATTTTAAATTTTAAATTTTAAATTCACGCGCGTGAAATTCAAATTGGAATTTTGTGTCCAAACACCCTTATATTATTAACTTAATAATTTGAAGTTTAATTTCTCCATGATAACGTATACCAATCATAGAATTCGTAACGAAGGTCTTTGATTTGATTATTTTTTGTCCTTACATCCTTATACTTCTATCTTTGGAGAGGCTAGAAAATAGAAATCAAAAATTTGCTAAGACAAAAGTATTCCTCGATCGTTTGGTGAAAGTGGCTTTTTTTTTGAATTAATCACCCTGAGGAATAGATATTTTTGGTAAACTAATAATAGTTGATGGCTTTTACTGCCCTCTAGAACATAACTTTGTAGAAGATTAAAATTTAGCAATCTTATAAATCAGCTCGATGCTGCAGATGACACGGTCTAATCTAGGTATTAATAAAAAACTCTTACCTTTATAACTTATGGTTTATTGCAAGTGAATGGTTCTTTTTGATCCGTTTTAAATATCGCTTTTCCAAGTTTTCAATTCTTTTTTTTCAACTCCTCCAACAATTTTTGTGATTTCTTTTTCTTCTTCAACTATCTTTTCAATTTTTCTATAACCAAAAGCATTCTTTCTATCACCATATTTTTTAACACTACGTTGTACCACATCATAAAGAGTTTCAACACCTTCTTCGGGTGATTCAATCAATTTATCAGGGCTTAATTGAGAACGACGAATGCGACTTTCACCTTCAACCTTAGTACCAATTTCAACACTCATATTTTTAAAGGTTGGTTTTTTATTTATTATTCAATAAAGAAATAAATTTAAACAATAATCTTAATCAGTTACACGAATCCAAAAATACAAATAAATCATGCAATGAAATGTGTTATCAGGTTATCACTCACAATTAAAATGTTTCTTTTAGGAATTACTGAACCAACAGCCACATGGAGATGATCCGCAGCTTTATGCGTGAAAGATGTGAAATTCAAATTAGCCAATCAGAATGAAAGACTTGGTAACATTATATGGAAATTATTATTTTTGAAATTGCATATTTACGAATTTTCATGTGTTAAATCTTGTTTATTTGCAGGTTATTGAAAAATATCGGTTTTTATTAATGCCGGCTCTTTTGGCTTCCCGGAAAATGAACTTACACTAAGCAGAAACCTAAACCTAAACCTAAACCTAAACCTAAGCATAAACTACTAATTTAAACCAGTTTCAGGTGGTTTCTGTTAGTTTCTATTTCGGGTCTTCCCTAAACTCAGAGTTTCGGGTCACAACACTGACGTGCAACCGTGCACTTTTAAAAATTTTACTAATTGATTTTTACCAACCATAATAGTTAGTTACCCATTCTATATTGAAGTTTTCCAGAGTCACTAATACTATCTGCTATGTATTTTAAGTATTAGCTGATTTTTGTTATGGTGATTGAACATATGTCATCACAGTATTTAGTATTTCCTTCCATCTAGGTAATATTCCCCACTGAGAGTTATGGATGGATGTCTGAAATGGTTTGTATTATTTTATTAATAATTAAAAAATGGCAACAAAAGGTAAGTGAACAGAAACAACCGAAGAAGTTGATGAAGTTAACAAGGCTAAATAAACGAAACAAACGAAAGTAAAATATTTACACACATATAAATTCTAACACCAAAGATGCGTAAAGAAACGACGGTTTCTTAAAGATTTTGGCTATAAAGTATTTTACAAGCTGTATACAATTAAAAAGGTTAATCCGACCTCATAGAGCCTTAGAATATGATGCAAAATTTGGAATGGCTGTGGGGGCTCCTTGTTTTATTGAAATGCATCTCGGGTTAACCCGTAAAAACCATTTATATACTCGGCGCCCTGACCTGAGGCCGAAACTATGTGGATAAAAAATTAAATCGAAAAAGAAGAACAACAAAGCCTGCACTCGACCTACCATAGGAAAAAGAAGAGCAACAAAAATAACAACAACTACAACGATTCAATATTCGGAGTAGTTTTGGTGCATCAAGAAAAATTGTGTACATGATACATAATCTTTCCTGATGAGCTCAGAGGGAAGACGATTTATAAGGAAACGAGATTTGGACAACTAGAGGATGAATTTATTAAATCTGACACCTGAGTGTAATACGTCAGATTTAGCATTTATTTTATTAAGGAACAAACATAGATCTCAAAGATCTAAAAATTGCTCCTAAAATCCACCTTAGTATTTATTATTGCTTTGGTGACGCAATCGTTTATCTATTTAATATTTTATGAATTAATATATATTATATAACATCAACTGTTTACACTAAGCATAAAG
>CAUDNR010004380.1:16364-53361 GCA_958430865.1 Entrophospora sp. SA101 | reverse complement strand
CATGCTGAATTCTATACACTGGGATTGATTGACAAAATGGATCTTTTGGATTAATAACTCTCACTCAGAGTGCAACATTTAATAAGTGGTTATTAACTATTAATAACTTGGAGTTATTAAGTGTAGGGTTAAAAATTCCCATCACTACTTGTGTCATTTTTGATTCAATGGCAGCGAATTTGATGTAATAGTTTACAACTTTATGTAACATTTCATCAAGAAATAACCCATTACCAAATTTAGAAATCATGCATGTAGATCATAGTATCTTTCAATCACAACTGACTGTTTTGTGGCAAACCATCACCTAGATCCTCCCAATATGCTCCAGATTTCAGCTTTGCAAAATGTGATATCCTTGGGTTATATTGGGTGTGCAAAACTATATTAAATCTTATCAAAAATCCTGTTGAAACTATGCTGAAATGGCCAAACCTCAAAATGCAAAGCTCTGCCAAAAATCTAATAAACAATTCATGTGTAACCTGCTGAAACCCTGCCAATTGATTTCTGGAGGAGTTTCGACAAGCAACCTTAATTGGGTGGAGGCCAGTAACAATATAACAGGTTGTTATATTAGGCTGTATGCCAGTAATAATACAGTGTTGGAACCTCCAACTATATTGGCCAGAATCAACATAATTAGAATCACTAGAAAAGCCATTGGGTTACCTTTGTAAGTGAATTGCATTAACTAACCAAATTTGGATTGCACACTTTCAATATCAAGCTTAAGTAACAGAATTTGATCTATAGAGGACTATAGCTTTATTAATACAATATATTGAATTTCTATTACAGATAAATGAATCTAATTTCAAAAAAAAACTTTTTTAAACTATGCAAGGTCAAATCTATTAATATTCTTCTTTTTTGGTTTTCTTTGTTGTGCACTAGGACCTGAGGAAAATTCTGTTGATATAAAGGTTTTATTTAAATCTCTCTCCACCTATATTATGCAAAAGGATATAAAATAATTTAATTGATTAGTAAATTTTATAAATATTAATAATATAAATAAAATTTTTTTTTTATTTTACCTCAATTCTCTTCAAAATATATTTGTATGTGGCAAATGTATGTGAAACCAATAATGATTTAGGGAAATTTTCTTTTACCAATTCTTCTTTAATATCTGATGACCAAAGATTGAAACTCATGTCAATTAAATATTTACCTAATGATTCATCTTCTTTGACTGATTCTGATGTCAAGAATCTAAACATAAATCTTTTTAATGCTAGTGCAAATGATTTTGCTGGTAAACTCTTAGTTTCTTCAGTAATTTTTGCTTCAAAATTAAGTGAACTTTCAATAATCTTTTCCAAATCATTATTATTAATCATTATTTTATATTTCTCATTAATATGTTCAATCACTCCATTAGCATAATAATCTTCTATCAATTCATATAACCCTATAATATTTTTAAGTTTTAATCCTATCTCCAATATATTCTTAAATTCATTGTTGTCATCGGCTAATGATGATAATTTGGTCCATTGATAAATAAAATCTTCTATCAATATTTCTCCATTACCAATTGATGCTCGTTTAATAAAACATAAAATTATTTCCAAGAATGATAAAATTTTCAATGTATTATCTTTATTAATGAATTCACTATTAGATATTGATTCATTTATTAAAGATGTCTTATCATTTGGAATAATCTCCTGTGGTATTAATAGTTTAATATCATTAAGAATTTTATTGCTTTCTTGGAACATTTCCATGTGATATTGGAATGATTCCAAATACAAGTTTTCATTGTTTTGCTCAATATAATACTTCTCATAAACCAGTCTTTTTGCAAGTTCCTCTTCAATTTTTTGCAAATCATAAATAATTTCTTGTCCATGTCCAGCAGCCAAACTTCTTTGACTATACATTAACAAATTATCATCCCATTCATAATTGATTAAATTATTTTCTTTAAATTTGTCCAATTTAACTTCTGGTAAATAATAATACATTTTGGTATTCATCTTTTCCATTGCTACATTATAATTTTTAGGTTCTTGTAAAAACTTGATAGATTCACATTTTCCAACTGGTATTGTTAAAACATCTCTCAAAAAACTATTTTGTATCTCTACAAGATATTTTACAATGCCATGTACAAATGATCCATCATCTTTTGGATCAATTAATCCAAAGATTATTGGTTTCTCCATATTCATTCCTGGTATATTCACCAATTGTTTGTCATCATTTTTAGCAGCTTCTTTAATCACTTGATTCCATGATGCTGAAAAATCACGGAATAAGTTTTTAAACATCTCAAGCTCTTGTGGTTCAATATTTCTTTTTGTTTCAGAAACCATGTATTCTTTAAAGGACATATTATTAGCAGTCAATCTAGTTATTCGATAACCTAATCTTGATGATAAGATTTTCACAAATTTTATAATGGCTGATAAATGTTTAACCATATTCAATTTCTTATGGTGCTTGAAAAATATTGTTAAAAATGGATATGATTTTGTGACTGGTTGTTCTAAAATTCCACAATAATATGCTCTAAAATTATCAAAACTACTTTCACTAATGTATCTCCAAAGTTTAGGTAGATGTGATTTATGATATTTCTTATCCATTGATGATGATGTTTGATCAACCTCTTCAACAATCTTACTTTCAAATGAGCCTTTATTCATTGATTCATCTAATAGGAACCTAAATTGAGTTGTTGATTCCATAGCATTTTTAGTAAATGGTATGATATATTTCTTTGCAAAGCTTGTTTCCCAGTCTTCTCTTTGCCTTGGGTTTTCAATTGGTCCACGTGATAATTCATAAGGTTTTTCACTAATACTATTCAATATTGCATGGAACAATAATGCAAGTTCTTCATCTGAAAGATCCAACATTCTTATCAAAACATTCCAATCATTTTCCATATGTTGTAAAAGGTATACAATAGGATCTTGAATATCTCCATGTCTTTTAATAAAGTTGATTGCTGTTGTTGATGGTAAGTGTGCTCCAATCACAACATTGACCATGAAATGTAAAATACGATATGATGATGGTGATAAGCCATTTCTAACAGTGTAGGTTATGCTGATATTAGGAACTTCTGGAACATATCCTCTATATGACACATCTGTTTCTGCTGTTTGTTGTTTTTTAATTAATTTATCTTCTTCTTTAGGTTGATAATCAACCCCTCCAATTTTATTCTTGCACTCTACACATGTTCCTTCTACAATTGTTCCTCCATCCTCATTAACAACATATTTAGATCCACATTTACACGAATATCTATATTATAAATAAAATATTAAATTAATATATAATAATGAAAAATAATTGCATATGCATTTATTTATTACCTTGATATACCAGTTTCAGATGTAGTGGTATAACCAAAGTAAGGTGGACAAGATAAAATAAACTCATCATTACACTGATCTAGCTTATGTAAATAGGCTGATAATCTTGATGCCTTAGATGGCAAAGATGAGTACAATCCTATAATATGTGCTATAACTGATTTCATTTCTAAATTGCCTATGAATTGTTGGTCAACTTTTAGAATATAAATTTCATTATTTATTAAACTTTTCACTAATTTTTTATAAAATGGCTCTACTTGATTTAGTTCAAATCCTTTTTGTAAAATTTCATTCACTTCACTTTCCACATGTCTCAATTCACCAGCTGATTTTGGTAATTGTAATCTTGTAAAGATAAATCCAAAAAAGGCTATACGTGATGTTAAAGTTGAATCATTTTTGAGTATTTCTAAATATTTTTTAAAGTGTACTGTATTATTATCAGTTACTGCTTTAAAGGTCTTTTCAATAATATGATAATCATCCAATACCCAATATGGATTAAATGGCAAGACACCAACATGATCCAGATCCCATTTTAGATCAGAAAACCAATGCACGCTATTTTGATTCAATGCTAAACAGAAATCCTTGATTTCATTGAAATAAAATCCTCGTTGACGTAATTCTTTTAAGAAATAAAATTTAAATGATTTTATCAATGGGTAATCTCTACTCAAACTATTGTTTAAAGTGTTAACTACTTCAGGTCCATTAAATTCTCCTATATCAAAAAATAAAGTATTACTAGTTTTCACTAAATCATTATCTTTAATAATAGCATCCCATAACTTTGTTACAAATAACTTGAGAAAAGCTATTGATACTATAATTTGTAATGGTTCCATATTATTACCATACAATGATTCTATTGCTTTTTGATATGACATATACACATCCAAATTATTCAAAAAATTTTGTTGAATAACGTCACAACATAATGTTGATATTGGTGAGTCAAGTTCAGCTAGACATTTATTAATGCCTGCTATTTTTGCTGATTTAGATAAAACTTTTCTGGGATTTTCAATAATGTCCAAGAAAAGATTTGGATATTGTTTTTTTTCATTTGCAAATATGCATCTTACAATTGGTTCCATCAGTGGAAATGGTTGTGAGAGAATTCTATCATAAAGATAAAGACTAACTTTGGATTCAGATGGTACAATTTCCAAACATTTCATTATAAAAGATTTATATATAGCCAAATTCTTTTCATAAGGTTGAAGTTTCTTTAATGTTTCAAGTGTTTTGACTATGAATTCATTTGAAAGTAATTCCTTGTTATTGTCATTGCCAATAATACTACTACTACCAATATCACTGCTATAAATAATATCATTGTTCTTATTACTATTTTTGCCAGCATTTATAATTTCTTGAAGATCTTTAATTGATATTGATGGTATAAGATCATAACAAATTTTCAAAACTTGAAATAATGGTAAAGTTGATGCTCCTTTGATATTATTACTTAATAGCATGATTTTGTCAACCTCATAGACCCAACTTTCAATGTGATAATGTGGCAATTCTCCTATTGTAAGTTTGTCTAACATTGTTTCTGATACATTTTTCATTAAGAATTCTCCAAATCTCAAATCAATAATATCTTTTTCTTTAATTTTATCAATTATATCAGGACAAACCTTTAGTAATTGTGCTTCTGTAGATATGGTATGTATATTTCTCCATAAATATGTATGAAGGTAAACTGGGTTTAATATTTTTTCAGATCCCAATTTTGCACTAAAAACAAATTCTAAAATCTCTGGATCAAGATTATTATCTAAAGCTGTAATAGTAACAAAATCTTTGAAATATAAATCAGATGCAAAATCTAATGGTGAACTCCTAAGTATTGGAGCCGATGATAAAATGTTTTTAGAAAATGTTAAAATAAAATTATCCATAATGTTATTATAAAGTTCTCCTGTTGTTGGATCTAAATTATCATGTTGTTCACATAAAACTTTAATTTCTTCTTCAAATAATTTTTTAAATCCATTAATTTGTTTAGCCAGATAATAAGAAAATGGAAATTGTAAAACATAAACATTATTAGGCATGATGATGTTTTTGTCTGATTGAAGTTCTGTTGAATTATCTATTGAAATTATTTCTGGGTTATTGAACATCTTTATCCAAAAATCATATAAACTTTTGTGTTCTACAGATTCATCTTTTTTACTAGCAAGTAAAAAGAATGTTCTTGTTACTTGATAATTTTCAAGTGCACATAAAATTTTTGCAATTGGTATTCGAACACGTTGACGAATATGCATTTGTAAAGCTGTAGTAAATGATGAATGAGGGTAAAGTAATTTCTTTGTTGATGCCACTTCATATTGCCAATCATATTGTAAATTTGCTTGGAGCCATTTTTGTATATGGACACTTAATAAATCAATAAATTCTTGATTTTTGATAATTTCTTCATTCAATGTTTTTATATGGTCCACAGATCTTTTATTTGAGGGATATTTTATACGTAACAAACACCATAATAATTCTTGCCTAAGTACTTCTTCAAATTTATAACTGGTTTGTATAACATCAGATATACTACCATCCAATAAAGATGATAAAGAATTTTCTTGTTGAGTCAAATTTTCAATTGTAATTTGATCCCAGCCACATATAAAATTGAATGACACTGGTATTTCATCTTTTTCATGTTGTTCTCTATGAATATGTAATATTATACAAGCATGTTTTGTTGGTACAATAATTTCATTAACAGCTTTATTTTTTCTATTACTTTTTTGTTTTGTCAAGTATTCATCACGATACTGTTCTATGATAAATTTAGCTAACTTGATACAACCAGCATTAACTGATGTAACGTCACATTGTAATATCAACATTTGATCTGTTGATTCAAACCAGAAATTTCGTATTCTTTTTTGTAATTCAGCTTCAGTCTTAAATGTTGATAATTTTTCTATTTGACATTTGATAAAGCCTTGTAAATATGATTTAATATCTGTATTAATATTTGAAAAAGTGTTAATGATCACTAGTGTTCCATCAGGATTAACATTTTTTGTTGGCTCCTCAACTACTCCTTGTATAAGATTTTTTTCTGTATCTAATAAGCTTTTGAAATAACTTAATAGATGATCATTACATTGTTGTTTGAAGAACACTTTTTTCAAATAATTTTTTTCATCAATATCAGCATTAGATTTCTCAGATCTGACTATACCATCTGATGATGCAATTGCAATTAATCTCCTTTTACATATATCAATTATTTGTTCTTCATTATAAGATGGGTTTATTTTTGTTACATCTATTACCAAGCTTTGTAAAGTTTCATTTGGATCATATCCAATAAAAAGATCATTCACATCAAAAATTTTAACTACTGATGATGAAGACGAAGATGATTCTGATGCATCATTTCTCTCCATGGCAACAGTTGACAATTGTTTTACCCAGAATTTGAGCTTTTCAACAAGGAATTGTTGTTGTTCACTTATGATATCATTAATAGACATTTTTTGTTTCTCAAATCGATTCAAAAGTGGTGGATCAGCATCTTTTATTTTATCTTCATCCATGACAAGAATACACCTGAAACCTTTTTCAACATGAAGTAAAGGATTTGCATATGCACCAAGAGCAACTCTAGCATAATATTTAGGATTATCTGAGCTTCCAACAACGACATAGCTTTGATTCCACAAGTCATAAAGACTTCCATAAATTATTTCCAAATCTGTTAAGATCAATGGTCTTCCAGCTTCAACACACATCATAATTCTACTCAATATATTATAAGAGTAGTCATCATGATCTTCAGGAAATTGTGAACCCAGAATAACAACAGGATCCAAATTTTGCATTTTCAATTGATAATTTAATAAATTTACTATTGATTCACTTTTTCCAATGACCATTAAATGTCTTGCTCCTTCATCTTGAATATTTGCATTAATTAATTTTTCAACTGGTATGGGTTTATATTCCCATTTTTTTTGATTGTTAAATGTTTTTAATACATATTCAAAATGTTCTTCAACAAGTTGTTTGTTAATATCAGTTCCACCAAAATTTCTTATTAGTGCCATTTGAATGTTTTCAGGGTTTAGCTCAGCCATTGATAAAGATTTTACTAATGAATAATAATCACGTAATCCATGGAAATGTTCATATTTCTGGCCATTTTTCTCATAATTCAAATATTCTTCAGCAAGTGATACTAAAAATGATTTAGAAATTATGCCATGAGTTTTTTTCTTAAGTAAACGATCAGCTGTATCAACTAAATCTTTCAAATTAAATTTAGGTCTTTGGACCAATAATGCTCTACTACTTTTACTATTATCCAATCTCCAATTTGATATGCCAACAACTGACACAGATGGCCCATCATTTGGATAACTTGGTTCAAGTAATGAATGAAGAACTTTCAATGGGTTGAATGGACTTATTTCTGCCAATCCAACTTCATCAAGCAACACAACACTAATAACAGGAAAATCTTCTGAGCCAGTATCCTGGTATTTCTTGGCTTTCTGGAACACTTTATCTATGCCCTCTGATGTTGAAGATGCTGAACCTTGATGTGGAATCAAATACACTTGTGGTAATGTTCTGAAATATTCATCATTTGAATCAGATCCACGAAGATTTTGACTTACAAGTCTGATGGCCAATGATTTAGAAGATCCAGGAGCTCCAATTATAAATACAGGGATTTTACACAATATACAAGCAACCATTACTAAAACATTTTCTAATAATGCCTCATTAAAGGCAGTATTAGGTGGACATGTCATTCTGAAAATATAATCTTCTTGTTCATCCCTAATGATTTTTAAAAATGATTCTTCACTCAATGGGACTTTAAATTCATAAAATATTTCACACATCTTTATTCTATACTGTTTTCTTAATTTTTGATCGTATATCCTTGATTGATAACAAAGCCCCAATGCTAATACATAAGATCTTGTAATTATATCAGGAAATCCATTTGGAGGGTAATTGGGACCATGTTTCCTTACAGGAGGACGATTTTGTAATGAAGTATGAAAGAATTTTACTAATTTGATAGCCCTTTTTACATCACGTAATGATACACTATAAGGTTCTTCAACATGTCTAATATAATTTTGAGACTCAAACAACAATTGAGCAAGTCTGTTATCTGCTAATCCTTTTAATGCATTTGATACCATGATCTGTATATATTTCAATTCGTCATTTGGTTTTAATATACCATAATCCCATACATAATCTAATATTTGATAAGGTAATGGCTTGACTTGATAAACAAGTTTACTTCTTTCTTCATAGGTTTCATCAGTTTTTGCAATCAAGCCTACTTGAGAAATATTTTTATTTCTCAACCTATAGGGATTACAAGCAGCAAAAAGTCTAATATTGTCATGAATTGGCACCCCAAATAGCATTCTGTGAGCTATTAAGTCTGATAATAGTCCAATGTGTATACACGTATTGATTTCATCAAAAAATATCCAGGTTTCACCTTTTTCTGCTATATTTTCTGCTTTATCCATAAAGTCAAATATTGCTTGCTCAGATATTCCAGCATGAAGATTTAATGCTAAAAAATCAACTTCAACTACTTTTGCTAAAAATCCAATTAAACTTGTCTATAATTTATAAAAATATAAAAATAACAAGAAAATCAAAAAATATTATTATAAATATTTATTAAGATTATATTATAATAATTATTACCTTTCCACAACCAGCTTCTCCACATACAACGACAGGAATATTTGCTCTTGCTCTTAATAAAATCAAAGCCATTTTAAGTAAGTTGTCTGCTGATAATGCATAAGGATGATATGGAATTGAATGCATGGTTTTTCTTGCCAAGCACTCTAATTTCTTTAATAATTCATCAGTTGACATGGTATGATAATCATCTAAACTCCACACATAATTATTTGAACCATCATCACCAATACATTGGCTTTTTAACAAATTTTTAACATTATCTGGAACTTTTGTTTTATCTCTGTATAATGCACAAATTGAATCAGGCAATTGTGACATAAAAAATACCAATAAATGGTTTGAGTCATCCCATTGCACAATTGTACTTAATTCATCCTCTTTATTTTGAAGAGACTTTGTTTGAGCAGATCTTGTTTTGATTGATTTTGTAGCAAAATCTTTTGATACATCAATTAAAGTCTGAACCAATGTTGTACGAACACCACATTTGTCATTCACCATCAATCTAATATTTTCAACCTTGAAAAAGGAGCTTGAAGACAATCTAACCAACTGATCAGCCAAAACATTAACAAATATTTCAATAAATCTAAATGAAAATATGTCAGTGTTTTTGTCTTTGAATAAATATTTTGTTAATAATTCTTGACACCTGGCCTCTGTGACTGGAACTAAATGAGTTGATTTTGTTCCTTTTAAGATTAAGTCATTTCTGTCCAATGAAGATTTATCATAATAATCCAGATAAAGAGAGACAATTTGTAATGGTGAAGTTAGTTCCTCTGACGTTATTAATTGATTGATAGACCAAACCAAAAATTTTGATGGTAGATAATTTACAAATTTCAAGGAATTAAACAATTCTTGTCCCATAGTTGATGCAACTTCAATAAAAACAGGTGTTAGTGGTAATAATGCAATATCCATATTATTTGATACAACTCCTAATGTTAATAGCTGGAATAAAAATATATTAACATCTAATGGAAAATCAGATGAAATGATATTTAAATGTAAAGAGTCAACTTTTCTTAATTTGAATTTTCTAAATTTCTTGACAAGATTACAAAAATCAATCTCATCACTGATTAGAAAGCTTTTTATAAATTTGCCTGTCTTAAAACTTTCTTGTCTTATCCATTCAGTTTTGCCTTGACCTGACAATCCTGAAGAAACAACCACCACTTGATTATGACAAATTTCATTATAAATTAATTTCATAGATTCAGTGCCTAATCCTTTTGTTGTGTGTACATCCTGACTAAATTGGTCCAAAATGTGATGGTGAAGCCCATCTTTTTTACAACAAATCAATGCTAAATAATAATCATTTGCTTCTGATTCTCTCATTGTTCTAATCATGTTTACCAAGTTGTATTGAAATTCAAAATCCAATAATTCTAAATTGGCAATACAAAATAAACTATCACCATAATTATTCTTGGATGCAAAGAAACATCTTTTAATAAATATGGACAATTCTTCCATAGTAGTTGATGGTGTACAGATTAATATTTGCCAAGGCTCAGGATAAAATTGGTGGTTGACATATAACGAAATGATAATATTAGGAACTAAAAATTTGTCATCACATGAAGCTACAAATAATTTTCCAGGTTGAACAACATCTGACATAATGCTTTCAACTGGAATTTTAATTTCCCTAGGGCTTCTTTGAATTGACTCAAAAATGTTAAATAGCTTCAAACCAATTTCAGATAACATTTTATAATAATCATTATGTTGATGTGAAATATCTGAAGTATCTTTTTTGTTTGGTAATGGTGGTGGAGGCAATGTAGCTTTAATATTAACAAATTTAATTAATGTTTCACATTCTTCTCTATTTGCTTTTTTAAACAATTCAAATTCATCTTGTTTATTGGCATATCTTTTTTCCAAGTCAATATAATTCATAAAATAATCGTAAAATTTAAGAATATGTCTAACTGGAAAGAATGTTAGATAATAATGTTGTTCCTGTAATCTATTAACAATATCCTCCCTAAATTTTATGTAAAATTTTACAAGTAAATATAGATATTTTTTTAAAAAAAATTTTTGTTATAATTATTATTGTTGATAAAATACATGCCATTGTCCTAAATCTTTTTTCAATTTCAAAACAAATTTATCCCATGGCTGATTCCCCACAATAGAAACATTAAATTCTCTATAATCAAAATGGCCCATTTGAATAAGTTTTGTAGCAATGTTGATGATTTCTTGAGCCAGATCAACTTGAGAAACAAATTTATCTATAATATCTTTACTAATTTTTTCTTTATCATTGATATCAATTGACGCAGAAGGTTTTGCTATTAGTAAAGCTCTACCACGTAAGTCATACAAGTCATTGAGAGTGTAAGTGGGACTCACTTTAACTTTTGATGGATAAGTCATTGTTACAGAACATTTGTCTTCATCTTTATCATTAATACGTTGAAATGTGTAGATGCCTTTTCTAACTGCATTACTTATTTTTGCTCTTGCGGCCTCACCTTTATTAGAAATATTATTGTAAAAATTTTTTAATTCCATATGATGACCATTACACAATTCAACCTTCTTTGACAAAGAAGGGTTTGCTTTACTAATACTAGATAATTCTTTGATAAAATCTTTCAAAGTAAGGTTTTGAGAGCTCTTCATTAATGGTAATATGGATTGTTTGACTTGGATAAGAGATGAGACAGTATCTTCTTGTACAAGACTTCCATCTGAATGTTCTTCTACACCATTAATTAAATTCTTAATGTCATGTTCAGCAATTGACTGTAAGAATGAAACAAATTCTCTTGCCCGAGATAATTGTTCAATCAATTCCCAGTATTTATCATCCAGACCTAATAAATGTTTATTATTTATCTCATAAAACTCATTCAATTTTCCTAGCCATAAATAATCACCTTTAAGCAATAACAATATTTTGCTTAACCAATCTTGTTTGGTGTGAATGACTTTAAATATAATAGCTACATCAGATAACTGTTGTAATCTTCTAATTTGCTTTGGAACTCCAGATAAATATTTTAATGTGGTAACTAATAATTCTTTATGATTTACTTTTACGTACTCATCCATCAATTCCAACTCCATTTCAACATTTTCAACATTTTCCCAGAGTACAGATCCTTCTGAGCATTTCAATTTCTCCCAAACAGCATATTTTTTACATAGTTCATTATATTTATTAAAAGTTTGTGGAATTAAACTTTTGGCAACATGTTCAGTTGTTATATTTGCATTTGCTTTTTCATTCATGATTCTGTCAAAAACATTTCTAAAAGTTTGTGAATTTGCTAATTTATAACATTTTTTTGCAGAATTTAATGATTGATGATGAAGGTGCCAATATTTTGGCTTCAAAGCATCCTTTAATTTGACTTGATCCAAATTTCTAGCTTTTTCTTTTATGTCATTTAAAAATGATTGGACATTATTGACCTTTTCAATTGGACAAAACTTTGCATAAAATATGGCAAGTTGATTCAATGTCAATTCAAAATTATTACATTGGCTTTCTAATAGGTCAATCCCTTTGTTGTAAATTAGTTCATTAGCAAAATCATCATCCACATTTGAATCATCAGGAATCTTGCTTGTTGAAGTGATTTTAAAAAGATTTTTAACTAGATCCTTATCATATTTAAGAAGTTCTTGTAACTGTGCAATGCTAATATTCTTATTAGTAATTAATCCTATAAAGTGTTGAATATTTTTAAAAACTTTTTGAAGTAGATAATGGTTTAAAAACTTTTCTGTACAACCCTTAGCATTGAATACAGTAATCCAAAACTTTGCTGATTTCAATAATACTAATGGATCTGAGAATTTCACATGGTCACACAATTTAGTTAAGATATGACATAATATTTCTTCACACAAACTATGAAAAAATAAATGCAAGCAGATATATGAATTTCTTAAATAATAACAATAACAATAATAATAATAATAATAATAATAATAATAATAATAATAATAATAATAATAATAATAATAATTAATAATAATTAAAGTACCTATCAGGTATAAACAAATCATCTTTAGAACATCCACAAACATGAGACATTTTAGTAATAAGATGTACATCAGGGATTTTTATCATGTTATTTAGCATTTCTTTGATCATTATACCAAATCTATGTATAATTTTTGGATGTAATTCTTTGATATGTGAAGTAGTACTTAACACTCTAACTTCAGTAAAATTTTTAATTTTGTCCATGGTAAAGATGAATAATTTCTTGTAAATTTCATTTTGATTTTCAATTATTGGCAAAATGTAAGAAAAATCATATAATATTGAATGCACAATTTTCCATTCCTCATTAACATAAGCTTTAGAAGATTCGTTGACCTTACTCAATCTCATTTGATACCACCGACCACAAATAAAAGGGATATCTTCATCTTTCAGCTCTTTTTTTTCAAAAAGTTCATTTTTTTCATCTTCGTCTTCTTCATTACCATCCTCTTCAGCTATTTCATCTACATTATCTTTAAAATATTTAAGATAGTGATCCAATATTTTAGTAAAGAAAATTAATAATTTTGGATGATTTGATTTAGAAATACAATCTAGTGAATTGATAACATCTGCTTTCTTCCATTTTAGCAACTTGTTGAAAAATAACATTGAAATTGGTTTTATGTATACTTCAGTCCAATTGATTTGAGCATTCAATAAACTTAAAACTTTTTTACGGAATGGTTCTGCCAATATTTCTTTCAAATTATTGGGAACTTTTTCATAATCTTCCAATAAATCTACTGGACCGTCAGAAGCAATAGTTCTTTGAAATGAATTAGTGAAGGCATATACTATTAATTCCTCTTTTTCTCTTTTATGATCAATAAAGTCATTCCACATTGTAATTAATGTGTCCATTGTGTTGCATAATCCAATCAGCCACTTTATAAAAATGAAATATTTAATCAAACTTATTCAAGGATGAATAAAAAGGGATATATATATATCAAAAATAATAAAACTATTAGATTATTTACCTGAGCAACTTTAGAATAAATTAAATCATCTTCAATTCTATCAACATAAGTTAAAACTTGCTTAGGAAGATATTTAAATAATTTTTTCATTTGTTCATCATTTAAATCAATATCAACCAAAGCATCTAAGAAATTATAATTAGGGTCAACAATATCTGCTAAAGCAAAAATTTTAAGCCATGCAAAACTATTTATGCTGGCCAAGTGGCGACATATGGCAGATACTGCCAATGTAATTTCTTGTTCATGTCCAGGTGGTAAAGTGTCCGGCTGAATTTTTTCAATTGCTTCAAGTAATAAAATTGATCCAAAATTTGAAGGTAAAAATAGATTACCACTAAATAATTCAAACTGACGTTGGATAATATAATGACCTATTAATATAAGGCAAAAAATTCTTTTTTCCCTTAATTTATTATCTTTAATGACTTCATCTATGTATCTTATGGTTGTGAAATTTTTGGTTGTAAGTGGAAAATTTTTACTGATTAATTGATACTCTTCAAGTTTTTCCTTGAGATTATTGGAGTTCAATGATTCAACAATGATATACAAAAATTGAAAATCTTCGATCATAGTAGTGAAATAACAACGAGTTGGCAGATTAATTTTACCAACGATATCATACAAATTTCCACTTTTTGCTCTTAAAATCCTATATTCATCCAACTCTTCATTAAAAACTTTAGCATCATCTTTGTAACGAACACACAAACCATATCTATATATGATTTCTTTTTTTTCATTAAAAAGAGTAACTGGAATTGGAATTTCAATTGCCCAATAAGTTGTATGTGAATGTAAATGATTACGTTTATGTGGTTGTTTGAGTGGCATTATTATATTTTCATTTTGTCCTGGAAAGAAACATATAACTGGTTCACCTCTATTTTCAATGTTTGATGGAAAATGAACATGAAAATATACTTTAATACTTTCTTTATTCTTATCATCATCATCACGTGAGCTGAAAAGTTTAACAGATTTGTTGAGAAATCCTCTAACAGATGATGAAGAAGCTCCAGTTTGTTGTTGCTGGTTTTCATTAGAATTATCTTTAGTATTTATATTATCTGGACCAATTTCTGAAGGATTGCTAATATCATGATTTTCATCATCACCACCATCATCATTCTTATCACTTCCATTGCCATCATTTTGAAATGGACTGGAGGATTCTTGAACTAGACTGGGAGTTGTCGTCTCCGATGAGGACGAACTTTGATCATCGTTTCCATCATCACCCACATTGGTTTGTCCAGTAGAGCTCATGACTAGAACGATTTATTCTTGTAAAATAAATAAAAATTGTATATATATTTTTTAAATTTTAATATTTTAAATGGTTTTTATTTTCTCGAAATAAAAATAAAAATACACGAAGGAAAAGGAAAATCGATAGTATTAAATATTTATTTGTATAATTTTTCCACAAATGAATTCATTATTTATAGAAAATAAATTTTAAAAAGTGAGCGTGTTTTAACTCCGCTGTCCTCATGTGTTAATTTTTGTTTATTGTTAAACTACTAAAAGAGGAGAATGAATAATAACGCGTGTAACAAATATTATTATAAATTTATTAAATTTTTTCAGATTAGATCTGCAAAAAAAATTTTATCCGATAATGATGTCAAACATTGCAAGAAAAAGTTCAAGTAGTGCAGGTCAATTCGTTGCTGCAGGACAAGTCAAAATGTATATAATATATTATAAAATGGATGATTTTATGCGTTTGCTTCTTTATTAAATTGTCTGTTCTATTCTTTTTAAAAATATTTCTAGATATAAAATGGCATCGTCAAATGTCATTAGACATTCATCATCAAATTCTACCTCATCAGAATTGAATAAAATCAGCAAAAATATCACTCAACCAAAATCTCAAGGAGCATCTCAAGCAATGTGTAAAGTTGTTTCTTGTTCAATTGATCATTGATCATTGATTAAGTATCTCTAAATGATAATTTGTTTTCTATGACTAAATAGTATATGGGACTGGTTTGACAACTGAAGATATGGATAAAGCTCAAGTTGGTATTAGTAGTGTGTATGTAAGAAAATCTTTAAAATGAATAATACAAAAATATGAATGAGTAAACGTATAATTAATAATTGTAATAATATTTTTTGGGGAGGGAATAAAATAGATGGTATGAAGGCAACACATGTAATATGCATTTATTAGATCTGGCCAAGAAAGTTAAAGAAGGTGTCAAAAAGGCAGGAATGATTGGCTACAGATTTAATACTGTTGGTGTAAGCGATGGTATTAGCATGGGAACAAGAGGTATGAGCTATTCATTACCTAGTAGAGATTTGATTGCTGATTCAATTGAAACTGTAAGTAAACAAAATGATGATCATGATGATTACGATACAATATAATGGTATTTAAGCAACAATTTATGTAATAATCTAATAGAATATTTATTTATAAGGTAATGGGTGGTCAATGGTATGATGCCAATATATCATTGCCAGGATGTGACAAAAATATGCCAGGTTGTTTAATGGCAATGGGTAGGATTAATAGGCCTTCGTTAATGGTTTATGGTGGAACAATCAAACCAGGCCAAAGTACTTGTGGATTGGGTAAATTGGATATCGTATCAGCATTTCAAGCATATGGCAGTTATATTTCTGGCAAGATTACTGAAGAAGAAAGATTTGACATTATAAGAAATTCTTGTCCTGGTCCTGGTGCATGTGGTGGAATGTATACTGCAAATACAAGTATGCAAGCTATTGTTTTTTGATGTATGGGGCGCAGGAAGTAGTAATGTGATATTTTCTAAAAATAAGTGATTTTATCAAAATCCTGATTCTCAGAACCCTTGTAACTAATTGCATATAGGGTGTTACTGACTCAAGATCGGAATTAGATTTGTTTCTATTTTCCCACGCCCCATATATTTGGATATATATACACATATATAATATAAATATTTACGTGTTATTAATACATGTGATTAATAGTGGCATCAGCAATAGAAGCGATGGGAATGACTTTACCTTATTCATCATCGATACCTGCAGAATATCCTGAAAAAAAAGAAGAATGTTTGTCAGCAGGAGAAGCAATTCGTAACTTGTTGGAAAAAGATATAAAACCATCTGATATCATGACAAAAAAATCCTTTGAAAATGCTATTGTGCTAACGATGATACTTGGTGGCTCTACAAATGCTGTTCTACATTTGATTGCTATTGCTAGAACTGTTGGTGTTGAATTGACATTGGACGATTTTCAAAAAATTAGTGATGATACCCCCTTTTTGGCAAATCTAAAACCAAGGTATTTGTTGTACCCCTTCTCCACATATATATTTTTAAATTATTTATTTTATTAAAATATATTTATACATTAGTGGTGAATATGTTATGGAAGACTTGCATAAAATTGGTGGCATACCAGGTAAACTCTCTAGTTCATCATATGAGGATATGAGTAAAGCACAATTATAATTATAGTTATAATTTTGGTTTTGCTTTTTTAGCTGTTTTAAAATACCTTTTAGATAATAATAAAATTCACGGAGATGTGTTAACAGTGACTGGAAAAACTTTAGCAGAAAACTTATCATCAATTGCACCACTTTCATTTGACAATCAAAATATAATAAATCCATTGGATAAGCCAATCAAATCAACAGGTCATATACATATTCTTAAAGGTAATTTGGCACCTGAAGGTTCTGTGGCAAAGATTACCGGTAAAGAAGGTTTGATATTTAAAGGCAAAGCAAAAGTTTTTGATGGTGAAGAAGATATGTTAAAAGCATTGGAAAAAAATGAAATTAAGAAAGGTCATGTCATAATTATAAGGTATGAAGGTCCTAAAGGAGGTCCTGGAATGCCTGAAATGTGTAAGTGGAATCGAGTTATATAAAAGTTATATAAATTCACTTTTTATATATATGTATTAATTTTATTATTATTATTATTAAATTTGTTTTGTAGTGACTCCAACTAGTGCTATTATGGGTGCAGGACTTGGTAACGATGTTGCATTATTAACAGATGGAAGATTTTCAGGTGGCAGTCATGTAAGTACAATTAGGAAAAAATATTATATCTATTTATTTATCCATACTTAATATTTAAAATTTATGAATATAGGGATTTATAATAGGGCATATTACACCTGAAGCACAATTGGGTGGTCCAATAGCATTAGTGAAAGATGGTGATGAAATTGTTATAAATGCAGAGAATAAATCTATTGATGTTGATGTTAGTGATAATGAGCTTGAAGAGAGACGTAGAACATGGAAAACCCCTCCTTACAAATTTACTAAAGGAACTTTATACAAATACATCAAAAATGTTAAATCAGCTACTGAAGGCTGTGTTACTGATGAATAAAAAATTAATTTTACAATATTTATTTATTAACATTAATTCGCATATTTTTCATTATATTAATTTCTGCCAACTTTAGTTTTTGTTGTTTTTATTCAAAAAATAGTTTTAACAAAATCAATTTTCATCCCAACCCTTGTATTTGTGTTTTTTTCAGATGACTTCTGTGAAAGTTTATCAATTCTTTCCACAAATTGAAATAAATGACAACAAATGTAAGATCTACATGCAATATACCTGTTACCATAGTTATATAGCATCAATCCAATAATCATACTGTGTATAACATTGGCATATAACTAATACTAATGACAAATTGCGTAATCCTTACTGCTGTGAGTAACGTATCTGAGCACATAATGCTAATCTAATACTGCTTCCACTGCCATTTGTGTGATTGCTGATTATTATAATAATGACAATGACTATTTCCTTTTGATGATTCATAACCTCTATTCCATGTATGTTATTGTTCTTAATTTTTTTGCGGCTATTAATTAAAAGTGAATAATGACAACTTTATTTATTATTGATGCATAAAAAATATAAAAATTTAGTAAAGCCTTTTGTTCTTTAAATTTTCACTGTTGCGGACATTGTGCTAAATTTGGTCTTCTTTATTGAGTAATTTTTTTTTTAAAAAGCTTCAAGTTTTAAATTGCCATCATCATGGATGATCCATTCTTGTGGTTAATGCTATAATATTAACATCATTCAATTTAATAAACTTATATACTTATTGTAAATTACTTGATGCATTAATCTAGATTTATTAAAGAAGCAACCTCGTGTTATCTATATATTGTCTATAAAAAACCTAACTATTTATTTCACGAGTAAAAATATATGGCCAAGTAAATATGTTATTTGCGCAGCTTTGCAAGAGTTATCAATATTCGGAAAACAAACGATTTTCAATAACGAATATTATAAATTTGAACGCATCTATCTCTATACAAAGCAAATAAAATTTATAATCACGTATAGTTAGCATTTTTTTGACTATCTTATATTCCATGAGCATTTACTTGTTGACAGTGGTTTTGAAGTCTTATTAAAAAGATTCCTCGTGACTCAAAGTTCGTGTAACAAAATTTTTTAGATCAAAAGTAAACGTGCGAATTTTGATTTCATATTAATAAATGGATCTTCTCTATAATAATAAATAATAAGTCTTAATCGCAATTTTTTATGCATATAATCATTATGCATAATTAACGTAATACTACCCCAAGAGTAGTTCACGAATAATATAAAATGCTGAAGCAAATGCTCAATGTGAGTCATAGGCAATTCGGTGAAACATTGCATCGATATTTATATATTTATTATTTAGAGTTTTTTTTTTTGGTTCATGTACACTATTTATTATGGTATTCATGTTATTATTATTATTAGGTATTTACGGTATTACGTATTACGGTATTGGTATTACGGTGACGACTTTTACAACTTTAGTGTCATGCAAAAATTTATTTACTGCTTATACGTAATAGTAATGCCGAATTTACCGTAATTGCCGTTATTCAGACAAGTATAGTTCAGGACATTGTGTGGCTTTTTTAAATTTAGTTCCTCGAATTTTCATTTCTGCTTCACACGCAGACCAAATAGATTTGCTAATATACGTTAGCAATAATAATAATAGGTAATAGCAATAATAGTGGATTTAATAATTTTTTATTGCTCAAATTAATTTGTTTGTTTATATATAAATAGGTGGAGATGGAGCAATTGATACGGTGTTCATATAGCTTATGACAAAAAAACCTTTATAAAACAAATTGTAGAAGATCATGTGAGCTTGATGATGACTTTAGATTTAATCAAAAAATGATTCAGATAATGATGTAAACTATGACGATTAAAAATATTATGTATGTGGAATATATAGATTACTAGATGGCAGGTATCAGAGATTGATTGATCATTCAGAGGAATATTCCTCGTTCCAATTAGAGTTGGTGTCTCTTGCTGCTATTAATAATTATTAATATATATATGTATACATAGGCGATTACAAATTGGATGGTTTTCCTGCTCTTCCTGTTATTAGTGGAAAGTATTATCAGAATCAATTCCATGTACACTTGAATATCGTGATCCATCAGCTGTTGGAGCTCAATGACGCGCATTTATTAAAGTGATTGTAGAGCGGATTCATTAAATAAAATTACAAGTATAAATGGTGTTGTTTTTTTTGATATTGATGATAATGTAATATATATATATATTGATATTATAAAGAGGAAGCTTTTTATTAAAGGTAATTGTTTATTTACGGTGGAAGTTCTTCATTATCCCTAAATTATCAATATAATATTTACATAAATAATAATATACATTCATAATATAATATAATATAATATATAAATTATTAACCATTTAATAGGCATTCTTGTAACTCTTGGCTTATCTGCTAAAATGTTGCGATAAAGTTTATCCAATGCCACATCTTCTGGTGGTTCTTCTCTCAATGCCTCCTCAACATATTCATTATTAACATAATATCCTACACGAACAAATTCTTGATTTTTATATGAACAAGTAATGAGAATCACCGTCACATCTAAAATGTCTTTTGACGGTATTTGATCTACGTTCGGTGCTGGTGCCTAACCGATTAATTATAATATAGACGAGGATAGAGAAAAAAAAAGAAAGTAGAAGTGAAGAAAGGAGAGATGTAAATTATCTGTTGTTTACTTGATCATTTATTATACCACACGCAACAAATCTCTCGTACGCAAAATTCCTTACCTCAAATATAAATTGATTAATGCCGGGGGGGACAGGCCCAACCATAATACTTTCAAGAACTTGATCATATTGTTCACTTTCTGAAGAACCAACATAAATGATCTTCCATTCTAAATCTGTAAATAAAAAGAAATATAAATTTATTAGTTATGACTTTATTTGTGATATAAAATAACAGAAATTCTGAATTTTCCAATAATAACACGTAAAATATATTAATAAAAAAGATTTGTTTCTCAAAATAATTTAATACGCGTATATTTCTTTATTTATCTTATCCATAAATATTTTTTATTTTAAAATATTTATTTCTACAAACAACAATAGATCATAAACAAAAGATATATATATAATATAAATAAATAGATAGATGGATGGATGGACATATTATTTCTCTAACCTTCTGCAAGTGGTGCTATACATTCAAAAGTAATCTCAAACTGATATGTTTCTGTGAATAGAGCTGGATTATTTAAAACTTTTATGTTTGTAATGTTGACAATACTCATTTTTAAATTTTAATTATTAAAGAATGAGATCAAGAAGAGTTAAGCGCGTAGTAAAATTTTTTATAATTATATTTAGAAATTTATTTAATGATTTTTTTTTACAAACATTTTTTAAAAAGTCTAAAGTATAATTAAAAAATATACCTCATGAGCGATCATTTACTATTATATTTTTTGTCGCACGAAAATATATGCGCGCCCAATCAAACCTTTTACCATTGGATTTTGACGAAGATGACAAAAAATAGACAAACAAGATGGATTGTATAACTTTCATCCTTGACATAAATAAATAAACTTTCACATGTACTTTCATATGTGTCATCCACTCCGATCATATCCACAAACAATTTGTTCGATATTTTGTATTTGAAAACCACAAGAGTTTTTTGCATTTTTGATGAAATGCAGCTACATTTAAATATAAAATTTTCAATTTATATTTAACTTAACTTTTCCGAATGAATTATATGATGGATTTATTCTGTCAATCCAACTTGCAAAAAAAAGCAAAATAACCCTTTGGTTAATTATTGTCTTGGATAATATTAATTGAAAATCTAATAATGAAGAACTCCTTCCCGGAAAAAGGGTGACTGGTTTGAAATACCTTTGAATCTATCTAATTAAAGGAATAAAGTTTCTTATTTTGTAAAGACCAGAGTTTTTAACATTCTTCTGGATGTTTTGATAAACATCATTTAAGAAAGATTCTTTTCCCAAACATCAATTTCACTATTTTCTTTATACGGATATTCTTCAATTGGTTGAATTGTCATTGGTGTTATCATTATATAGTCAATATGAATCTCCACAAAATAGTTCATTGTATAATTATAGAGCAACTCAATGCCAAGCTCATCCGTTTTAATTAATATTGTATTTTACAAATATAAATAAACAAGGATACTGCTGCAATTAGGTTGCAACCCATTTTTACATGACGCAACTATGGTTATCATCAAAAGTTGCTCCCAGTATTCTTATTCATGATTATTATTTTAACTAAAGAAAAAAATTTCAATAATTCTTTAGAAACTAATTCATAGATACTTCCTCCTTAGAATATAATCTCCATTTTCTTTTCTGCATTCTTAAATACAAACAATGAGTGTTTAGAATTAATGAGTGTGCATATATTTCTTTAACATTTGGTTCTTTAACCTTTCTGATTCCAATAATTTTTTAAAGTTATCATGGTAAGGTTGGTGCTGCATTATTAGTGTCAATTGTATTTAATGAGTTATAAGGGGAGAGATTGGAATTGGTTAAAAAATCCCTTAGTTGAGTTTTTTTATTTTAGTTGGTTATTAGTATAGAAATTATCACATAAAAGAATCAATAATTTTTATTGAGTCATAAATTTACCCAAGGGGAGTTGCAATAGGACTCTGAAAACTTTAGAATGTCTATCTCATCTCCGATATCAAATAATAATTCCCAAACTATACTTTTGTTTATTTGATGTGATAGAGAAGGCATAATTTATAAGAACGTTAATTTGACAGAATTATCTAAAACAAATGAAGGAAAAGTAGATTTTTCTTAAATCACACGCAATCAAACAATATGGTCATAAACATATCTGAGGGACAATATATAGCAAAGAAATTGGGTTGCAAGAAAGACAAATATGGATTATTTAAAAAAAAATCACAAAAAATAAAATTATTTGGTTTAGTTGATAATAAAAAAAGAATACAATTATTTTAAATCAATTTCTATTGACAACCGGAATATCAAGAAAAAAGTCATCTATTCAATTAATGATTTAAAGCTTATGAGGGGAATTAAATAAATATAGTATTGACCAGATCAAGATGTAAGATTGAAATCAATAGTGGTAAAATCACTTTAAAGAAAAATAAAAAAGTTATTATTATTGAAAATGATTAATAATCCTGAAAAAAAATAACAAAATATTTAATGAAACAAATAAATAAATAATAAAAAATAATAATAATAATTTTCCCTAATTCCAATAAAAACAAAATTTGTGTTTTTGATCATTTTAATTTTTATCAATTTATTTGAAAAACTTCTAATTCATCAAATATGCTACCATCTACTAGATTGATGTTACTATAAGTACTATTATTATTTTGTGCACTGTAAATAACCTTATTTGAATTAAAATACAAATCATCACCACCACCAAATCTAGGAATGCAAACTGGGCCACAATATATTGCATTTTGTTGATTCTTAATAGGATAACTAAACTGTGCAGTACTGATATCATTTCTATTACTTATATTAAATATAAAACTATCATTTGTATTTTTATATTGATTTCCATTCCAATTAAATGGATTATATCCACCAACAATTTGCTCAGTGTTTTGTATTTTGCCAATCACAAGGGTTTTGTTAATATCATCACATTTTTGATGAAAAGTAATTGGATTTAAACCATCTCTACTACTACGATATAAAAGTTTAAATTCACATTTAACTTGTTTGAATGAATTATATACTGGATCCTTCCTGTTAATCCAACTTGCAAAAAGTAAAATGACCTTTTTTTCTTTAATTATTGTTGAGTCAATTTTTGAGGGGATTCTTGGTGGTAATAAATTTGAAATTTGCTGACTATCAGGAACTAAATAATATTGCATAAGATTTTTCCATAAAGCTTTTGGAAAAAGCATCTGATATGACATGATTTTGTCATTAAAATCTTTGCTAGAGATATCCTGAAATCGAATCAAAGGAATAAATTCTTGTCTTTTCAAAATCTGCAAAGTTTTGCAATGACCAATCCATCAACATTAATATTATTGATTACTGAATGCCTTGCCAATCCCCATTTAATAACATTTTCCCAAATAACTATCTCATCAACAACAAAATCTTCTCTTTTGAGAACCTCCAATAGAACTGGTTTTTCCAATGATTCAAATTCACTTGACTGAAACAATTTTTCACTATAATCACAAAATGTTTCTAAATAAATATTTTTCAATTCCTTAAATCCTTCATTAGAATAGATTGACTTGAGAATTTTAATTGGATTTTCTTTTATATAATCCTCATGTTTCTCAATAAAATATTTCATTGTATATTCATAGAGTGATTCAAGACCAAGTTCATCAGCTGCAATTAATATTTCCAAAATGTCAACTCCAGTAAAATTGTCTAATTCAATTCTACAAGTATATAAAAACCTTTTAAAATGAGATAAAATAAATATTATTGTTATATATGTGTGTGTATTCAATTAAAAAATAAATGTAATATAATTTAGTAAACTTACTTTAGAATAGGTCTAAAAATTAATTCGCTAATATTTGGTTTTTCAATAATATAATAACCATTTGTTTTTGTTGCATTGGTTAAAGCATTTCTAAAAAATGGACAGTGAACTTGTAGAATGAATGAATGTGCATGAATTTCTTTAACATCTGGTTTTACACCAATATTAATTTTTACATCACTATTCTCTTCTGTATTTAAAAATCTTTCATTTTCATTAAAATATTTTTCTAATATTGTTAAATCCATTTTTATTACTATTAAAAATTAAATAAATTCTTGTAAGAAAATATTTAAACTGGGTAATTTACCCGGATCATGTGTTTGTGCAACTTAACATAATAAATAAACTTTTTTTCATAATTTATACATGACATAAAACTTTATTCCACCTTCAACAACAAAAATGTCACAAAATTTACACTCATTTGATTTTACTGATAAGCTGAATCTGGAAGAAGGACTTACTTTTGTTTCGTGGAAACAGGCAAAATTATTTTTTGATAATTTTGCATTACAAAAGGGTTTTAGTTACGAAGCAAATCTGAAGATGGTATTGTAACAAGGTTAACATATGAATGTACAAAATCAGGCAAGCACAATCCATGGATTACAACAGATCCTACAAAACATCGTAATGTCCATTCTCAAAAAACAGAATGTCCATGGCATATTAATCTTTCTTTTCCAAAGTCAAGTAATGTAATAAAAATTAATTCCTTTGTAAATGCACACAATCATTCTTTGAACACAATGATAGGTGAAATAGTACCTCAATTTCGGAAACTTACTTCTTCCATGTTAAAAGATATCAAAAATATGTAGTTGAAGGATGGATTCAGCTTCAATATATACATTGCTAATTAACGATTATCCACAAAACACCATTAATAAACGCGACCTTTACAATGCTATTTATAATATTCATCAACAAAAATAACCCTGGTGATTTTGATGCATCGCAAATGATTAAAAATTTGTTTGAAAAATATGCAAAGGTAAAAGGTCATAAATGTGGAAAATGTAGACAATTTAGTCACTATGCAAGCACATGTATAGATTGAATAACTTTTATTTATTAATGTAATACTTTCAACTGTAATTTGTAGACATGCTATGAATTTAATATTAGGCTCATCTAAATTATTGTTTATAAACACTTGGGTGTCTTAATATGTCGCATTTACTAGTTTAAATGGTTGGGTATGGGTAAAGAATCATAGATATTTGCAATTTGAATCGTTATTAAGTATGTAAGATTGTATTATTTTTATAAATAGATTCTATATGTTATGTATGCTTCTTTGTAATTATAATAAATGAACGCAAAAATTTTTATGCCGATCTTTATTATTTTATATAGTAATGGTACCACCTGAGTATTATACCGGGTATGAATAGTATTTGAATATATTAATATATAATTATTTCGTAATTATTTTATGGATACTTGTAATTATTTAGATATGTTGTATGTGAAATTGAAATATTATGGAGTGGGGTGAAATTCTGATTGGCTAATTTGAATTTCACACATGTAAATTTGAATTTCACATATGTGAATTACGAATTCACATAATTTTATTTTCACGTACAACATATATTTAGACATTAAAATAATTTGTTTTAATCGATCAAGTTTTACAAATCACTTTTTACATGATAACCATAACCATAACCATAATAATAACACTATATTGTTTGACAAGCCAAACCTTATCCGCCATCTAAGCTTAATCTGCGCACCGTATATGCTTATTAATTTCCTAAACAACTAGTAAAATTTTTATAAAGTATATATACACTTTGACTAAACTTCTACATTGTGATCATCAATAATCCTTAAAAAATCAACCAGGCAATACTTATCAAGTGATCCATTTTCGCAGAAGGCAAGTAATTGCCTTGCAAAGATTTGTCTAAGATCAAGTTTTAGAATCTGAGCTGCATGTGCCGTTGCAAATCTTCTACAAAAGTCTGGAAAATTAGATTCACAAAGAGAATTACTGTATATATTTGAAATTGAAATTGAAATTAAAATAAATTCAAATTTTAAATATTTTTTTTTAATAAAGAAAAAAGATTCCAGTTAAAGCAAGATGCTGATTAACTGACATATATCAAAATACAATATTTTACCTTTCTTGATTCACAAATCTACACCACGATTTCATTAAAAGTTTGGCACCATCTGCGATATCTCCTGTCGCATCTATTTCCTAAAAAAATTTTATTTTCATTTTTATTTTTATACGGAAAAAATTGATTGATTTTTCCAAATATAATGATTGATTTTTTTTTTCAAACCTCATCATTTTGTTGTTCAGTCCAATGTTTACAAGCATTATTTTCAGCAATTATATCATTATCTGCAGTGAATGGAGCAAACGTACAAGAATTCACAAAATCTCCTGATGTAAATTCTGTTGAAGACAATGGTGGTGATGGTGGTGATGGCAAAATAATCCTTTCTTGATGAGCAAATAATTTTGGGACATGGGCTTCATCAACTTTAAACATAAAAAATTCATTATCAGAATTTTTATAATTTCTATGAAGAGTAATGGTTGTTTGATTTTTTTGCTATAAAAAAAAAGTTACATTGATTAAAAAAAATATTGAATTGTTTTATTTATTTTAATTCACTTACTTTCATAATATATTCAAAATGATGATGAAAACTTTGTAGATGAAGCATTAAACAATCAATATCTCTAAACACTAAAGTATCACACCACACACATCTAAATCCAACAACTTCTTGAGTCTTTTCAATACCGCTAGCATGGAAGGCATAGTAAAGTGTTGTTGGCTCATTATAAACTTTCTCCTTGCCTTTGTTTGGTGTTTGGTTGTAAGTCTCTTTACTTTTGCAAACTTCCTTACTTTTGTTTGATGGATATAAAGAAGTGGGCCCTTTAAATATAATCAATGATTTATTAATTTAAAAGTATTATGAGTAATTAATTGGATGTATGGTATTTATCATAATAATTACCAACAAAACTTCTCCGAAGGCTTGTGGGACCACACTATTTGCTTCGATCTCGTCAACACGATTGTCATCACTAAGCAATGAAGAAAAGCAAAGTTTATTTGTAAGTATTAAGTTAACAACATTACAAAGAGTGTTTTTTTTCTTGCTCTAGTTCTTTAATAATGCTTACTTATATATTCGTTCAGTTTTGTGATCTTTTCGATGGATTGCTCTTTTGTGCATTTTTTATTTTTTTAATTTTTTTTGATAGTAATAATAGATCCAAAACGCGAAAATAATTTTTTTATTGCAGTAATGTTTTGTAGTACAAACGCCAAAAATTAATTTTAAATTATTTTCAACACTTGGCTTTATTTTAGATAAAAAACAAAGAAGAGAACTAGGAAATTCATTTATTAATAAATATATTTAATTTTATTAAATTCTTCACCTTCTACATTGTCCTCCTTTTCCTTCATTTCATCAACGACTAGTTATTTATCTCAATAGAAAATCACCGATTAACATATTGGTAGTATGTATAAACAGAAATATAATAACACGAACGAATGGATGTAGTTAATATTCTTTTAGATGATATTGGTAAACATGAACGATAGTTGTAACGTGTTTTAATTTATTTATTTTGCGATATTTAAAATATGATTGTTAAAACATTTTTATTTGTATTTTCTTTTTGATGTTAATAATATCTGGATGGTTTTTTCCTTTGTTTATTTGAAAAAGAGATTAAATAGTCAATTGACATATTTATCATTTCAAGTTTTTTTCGCCCCTCTGACGGATTGCAAAAGATCTGAAAAAAGAAACCATTTTTTAATATAATAATTCTAAGAAACTTAAATTTTTTATCCTGTTGTATAATTTAATTAAAAGAAATCACAAGGTTAATCCGGGGGATTTTCAATTTCAATTTTTTTGCTTACATAATAATAATAATAATAATAACATTGCATTTTTACGAGTCAAAATTTTTTTTAATAATAAATAGTTTTTTTTAGAGTCTTATTCACCATCTAAGTAATTATCATTGAATCTGCAGAAGATGTCGAATTAGTTCTACTTGGATATCTTTAGCTTGTGTAAACAAGTATTACATGTTAATTTTTAATATAATATATTTTTAAATGATTTTTTTTATTTATGTATTTCATTGAAAATGATACTCTATTTTAATTAATTTCCAAAAAAAGAAGGAAATAATTATGATTTTTTTTTTATGAACAAGTAAATTATTTATTTTCTGTTAAAAAAATTTTTTAACGATTTCTTTGTTATTATTATGAGAAAAAAATCGCCGTAAAAGGACAATGACAATTATAATTGTAAAAGTGGAGTACATTTTGTAATTAATTGGTTAATTATGATGCATAATTTTATAATATCACACAAGCTCACGAAAACTTTTAAAAAATAACGCCAATTCGAAACAAAAATAGCAATTATTCGTTTTTCGTTATTACAATTCCGATTGATTTTGATTTGTTCAAATATTTAATATAGTGATACATTCCCTCTTCTATATATGCAAATTTTCTCTTTCTCCAGCTGTAACGAGTCAATGAAAAATAAATCAGGGTAACTATATATAACGAATTCTGTTTTAATCATCTTCAAAGCTTCTGGTAATAAATTTAATATAAATTATTATATCATTAATGTAAACAATTTGTGTAATAATAATATTTTCCTTTGTTGCACTTCCATATTTATATCAATATAATTCCTCCATCTAGTATTAGTTGTACTCACCCCTCAATTAAAACAAATACTTGTACTTTTGATTAGTAATTATACTATATTACCATATAGAAAAATTGATACAAAAATTTTTCCCTTATTATTATTTCGATTGAATTTATTTATCTTTTTAAAAAAATATATTATTATTTATTAAGATGGATATTTTTTTTTATGCAGTCAATATTTTAATTAGGGGTTTTAATTATAAATGCTGTAATTAAAGGTCTTGAATAATATTAATATATACAGTATTAAAATTAAGTGTGGGGAATGTGTGGGGTATATCATAATTTTCTGCAGATAGTTTCTAAATTTGTGGGAATTCTGTATTATATAGTCACACATCGAAGTTTACTACTCTGCGGCTGGATCAATTATTATGACTACCAAATTTAGAATTTTTAACCAAGAAATTCAATATTAATGAATAAACATTAACATCAATGCACAATAACACTTGTAACGAATAAATCGTTTTATTTTTCCTTTTATAGTAGTTACTATTACGTTAATATACAGGCTAGCTTATTTTTTTTGATGCGATTTTACTAATTATAATTTGGACCATTTTGTTATCAATACCTAATTATAGTTTAGAGAATAACAAAGAAATTTCAGTTAAAATACTAATAATAATAAAGTTTAACTATACGGGAAAATCTTAAACAAAGATAAAATTGTATATTTGTGTATATACATTATATGATAAAAGATGGGACCTATATATGACATTTCAAGCCAGTATGTTGGGCACCATAACCAATTACTTCACCAATAGTAAAACTAAACACAAAACAATTTATATGGTAACGAGTAGCTAGGAAATCAAAATTTCTAGATAATAACAGCATAATTATTACAAATGACACAAAGTAAAAAAGAAATAGTAATAGGGATGAAGAAACGGAAACGGAAATGAAAAAAAAAAAAATAATAATAATAATAAATAATGATAATGAACCAATTAATACAAAGATTAATGTTGTAAGTTTCAGATAGTACAATACCTATCCACCATATTAATCTCGATGACGCTGTTTATGGAATAAATGTTACTATTGTAGCCAATTCACCAAAAGTACTATAACTTTCAATTCTCATGCATGACATTCATATCATGATTACTCTTATACATTACATTAAAATCAATAGTGTCACTATCATATGATCAAGTTATTGATTGAATTCATCCAGAAACAATTTTTCGGGGTGGGTTGAATGTATAACATATTCTTCATGCTGATTATTATACATTATCAAAGAAGGTAACAGGAAGAAGACGAAAATTATCGTAGTGACAATAATGAAAATTGAGATGCAAATTTGCTATCTTCTTTGAGACAAATCATTTTTTTGATATTAGAGACATTAGTTCAAAGAATTCTATTATTTTTTGGCTCTGATTTTTTCCATTCATGTGTAACAACTATTGAAATTTCTTGCATAATTTTTTTTGGTTTTTTTTTATTCTTTTAATATTTACGAAACTTTATAAATTTATTTGTCAACCTTAATGATCTTGAGAATAAATATATTTTGACTTCGTGATGATTTTCTGGATTGTCTTTTGAAACAAAATAATCTATTAAGACATAAGGTACAAGCATGTTTTTAATTGATTAAAGCTTTGATTTTAAAATCAAATAAATGACCGATACATATTTTTTGGCGATTTTTCGTTTTTTTTTTTGAAATTAAACGTAAAACCAATGAATGTTACCAGAGTCATGCATGTCTTGCATAATGTAATAGCGCTTTGTTGTTTTATAATCACAAACATAAGGACAAATAAAAAAGGTTTTGTACCATGTAAATATGCAGATCAATTTTATCGCGAGGCTATATTGGACTGGGTGTGCCCATAACAATATAGTTATTTTATCCAACAATCTTGAACACACATTCCCCAGTAGGGGAGTATAGATTTTAAAGAAATTCATTTAAAATTTTTATAACCTCAGAAGCAGAAAAATTAAAAATGATTTTTACGCGAATTTTAGGATTTGTGTTAGTAAACATCTGGAAAAATCATATTTATTAATATGTAAGTAAACACATCAGTGTTAATAATATTTGCAACCATTTTCAGAATCGGGCATAACAGTTTGTGTAAAGGCGGTTTCCTTTAATATTAATTGATAGATTTTTGTTAGTTAATTTTATAATGACGAATTACTATTTTATTATTATTATGATTGTATGAGACATAAGTTTAGAAAAATCGGTGGTTCTTTGGATTTTTTTTTTTTATAGAGAATGTAACGCATTTGATAAATAGGCAAACAAATTTAATCAAAATAATGTTACAAAGAATAAATATTTTATTTAAATATCTTTGATATTCTTTTGTACAATCTACAAACTTTAATTATCGAATTTTACATTGAAATATAAAGAATAAATATTTTAATTGCATTTTTTTCCCAAGCACAATGAAATCTTTCACCCGAGCCCATTCTCTAAAATTTATTCTACCATTACAGTGTTGAAAATTCAATGTCCGCAATGTCCCGTGTGTAATATTATTATCCAATCAACTTTTGAGATTAGTTGCACAACGAAATTTCAACACTGCACCAATTGATTTTCTACGGGCAGCTTTATGTTGAAAATTAAGGTTTTTATTGTTTATTTGTGGGGATTGTGTTACACATTGAAAATCAAACGATCCAATCAATTATTATTATTTATTACTTATGTTATTTTATTATTTATTGGTTTTTTTTTTTATTTAATACTTGTCATTTTTTTTGACAAGCAATTGCAAATAACTTGTCATACATATGTGAATTTTTTTAGTTGTACGCCAAAATTTTTATAATACTTGATTATTAAAAATTAAAAAGTGAATAATCAGCAGAAGATTTATTATGAAAAAGAAAATAAAAAAGTAAATAATGATACAAATAATATACAGAGTTGGAATGTCAATCTAATGAAGAAAAAAAAAGAAGAGAAGAATGGAAGAAAAAAAACGAAATTTAAATCTCCTTGTTTGAGATGGTGACAATATCTAACACCCAATGTCGGGTGTTATAATTATTTAAAACTTCAATTACGTCATTGTTTATTCGTATTTTATAAGACATTTAATGAGCGATTTTTTAAATAAATAGTCATTGATTTTGACTTTTGAAAAAAAATTTTAATTATTCATTGATTTATATCCTTATTTATTTTTCACATTAACTTATTTTATTAAAAAAAAAACATGGAACATTTATTAAATGTAAAAGTAATTAATAATAATAACGTCATTACATCATCATCGTCGTCGTCGTCGTCGACTCTACCAATATCCGCCCACTCTTTTCATTCTTTATCTTCAACCAACACTGAAATTTACAACATGTCCGATTCGATATCGAGTCAATCATTGATTCAGTATGTTCAATCTACTGTTACACCCTTAACACAAAAAGTAAATGCTGAACATTTGTCTTTAGAAGAACAATATATTAACAACAACATTACGAATTTGAATATGACAGCCATTGATGATGATAATGATGATATTCGTATCAGTACGGATATTGAGAATGATGATAATAATATAAGTGATAATAATAACACCAATGAATTTACTACAATAATAAGACTAACAAATTTCATCGAGGCTATAATGAATCAACAACCAGATAGTACGCATCCTCAACCATCTGAAATAGATATTAATATTGGATGTTTTTATTATGGCACAGAAACACCAATTATTCTCGACGATACAAGTTTACCTCAAGCGGACTATTGTGAAATTGATAATATTTTTCCTCGTTATTATCAGCTCGTTGATCAACAATTTAATCTATTTTGATTTCATTGGCTAAATTTTTCCTAAATATACAAGGAACGAACTCTTAAACATGTAATCTTTTATTGATTTTAATTTATTACTTAAATTATATGCTATAGGACACAACTTATATTTATACATACAAGTTATTCTATTAATTATTATCACTCATGCAACCTCATTTATGCAATTAATTATTCACTTATACCTACTGAAGATAAATAATACGTTAATCAAACGATATATTATTTATTCAAATGTAGTTGTAATATATTCATTACATAATAATAAGCATCATATGTAAGAATAAATTTTTATAAAAGTTAACAGATGTATTTTACATTTTACTATTTGTAATTTTATTCTGTGGTAAAGTTCATAATCATTTTGATTTTGATTTAAGGATCCCATGACATTATGAACCTCATTTAATGGGATTATTTGAATTATAAGAAGAGATAAATTTAGCATCACCTTCATTATTATTTTTAGCATTAATTTGTAGAATCATCATTATTGTTTATTATTATATTACTATTAATAATATCATTATCATTTTTAGTGCTACCAGGTAACCTTGAAATGACTTATTTTAAGATCAATATATAATCTGCCTCATTAGCTGTGCAACTACCAATCCAAAGAAATACACATTTTAATAGACCTTCTGATGTATTGATGGCGTTTGCGATCAAATATTTGAACCATTTCCTCATCTGTTAAAAGGATTGGCACCATTATGAGTGGCGTCATCCAAAATCTTTTAGTTCTACCATTCTAGAGTGTAAAATATCTCGTACAGTAACAAATTTAACGTCTTCATATATATTAAAGGTTATTTAAATTTAAACATATCTTGATAAACTTGTTGATATTATACAATAATCTGACTTTATATTCCTTTTCTCTTGTCTTTACCACAGCAATAAATTCACATGATGCAAATCCTTTTGTCAAATAATGTCAATAGCAGGTTGTGTACCATTAACAAATTCTTCAAATTGACTATACCATAATCTTGTATTTTTTGCTGTATTTTGTGGTTTTGTTACATTAACATATTTGATGACTGTATCTCCAAAAGATTATTCAAATTTGTCTTTCTAACAGAAATAAAATTTATTAATAAAAATATATTATAGTAAAAATAATAATGAATTTAAATTGGAATTCTAAAATATATTTATCAAGAGGAAGAGAAGATAACTTCTAAATACATCAAGGATTCTTTAATTCTTGGATTGCAACTTCAGGATTCATTGAGGCAGTTGTAAAAGGAGGATTCTTTTATTATAATTAAAAATACCTTTTAAAGTGAATATTTAAATAAAACGAATTAAGCTTTTTACCATTTTATTAAAGAAATTTTGGAATTGTAATTTTTTTTTTGTAATATAAAAGTTTATTTTTGAGTAAGTATAAATAAGTAAAAATGGACAATTACTTAAAAATGACACGGGATAACTAACTGTTATAACTTGTAATATAATCACTGTCTATTATTTCTGACATTTATATGTCCTAAAATTTTCACTTCTAAAATAATAATAACTTTCAATTTCCAATAAAATTTCGTTCAAATATAGGGTTATTATTACGATCATAATTAATTAATTTCATTGTGACGCTTTTGACATCAAAATTTATGTTTATATTTTCAATATTGGGACTTTGACTTATTTTTGTGCATTAATCTTTCCGCAAGTTTTATTATGTTCTTGATTATCACATACTATGCAAGGACCAAAATTTTTCTTTTTGCACTTTTATTTCATTTCTTATTTGATTTTTGACGCGCATTTATCATCAACAAATTTGAAATTTAGAGTAAAACCTTGGTACTAATAAAAGTCAAAACTCTAACTTGATCTGAAAGTAAAAATAAAATAGAATTATTTTGCAAAATTTATATGTATTGACAGTTATTTAGAATTTATGACAAAAGTTGCATTACAACGTTAATAAATATGGTTCTGTTGCATTGTAGAGATGTGTTCTGCAAGTTCGAAACATTTTTCAGAATTAAAAATTCTTATCTGTATGATGAGTATACATGGGATGGTAATTTTTTTCGTCAAAAATGTAATACATAATTCTGATACTCGTGACGAAATTAATTACGAGTGACGAAATTGTAGAAGAAATCAATTATGGGTTATGTAAAATCCATAAATTTTATATTTTAAAACTTTTTACGCTTTATAAAGTACTAAATAAAAGTACCAACATAAAAAAAAAATCTTTTTTAATGAAAGATATTGTCTCCATGAGTGATTTACTTACTTAAAATAAAACATGGTTTCTATAAACAGGCACTTTAATTATTGTAAAAATACAAGTTGTTATTTTATTATCCTAAAATGATGTTCTTTAAATATACATATTGATTGATATTGTGGGGACTAAAAACGATTAAGCCACAAGGAAACAAGAAAATTGCCAAACTTTCTGATAGAATGTTTTATTTAACTTTATTTAAATGATTGGCCTAAAGACAATTACAAAAATAAGTCACTTTTGACTAAGTGAAAAAACTTTAGATTAATTATCAGAGTGGTATAGAACTTCGAGTTTTGTTTATTTGCTTTGGTACAAAACAAAGGTTTTGACGTTGATTAACCATTGTAGTGTTAACAACGAATTATATAGAAAATTTTCAGTTTCATTGATTTCAAATAAAATTTATTCTGTATTATGATATTTTCAGTAGTTAATTTAGTGACCCCATAACTAGTTTCGTCATTCGTAATTAGTTTCGTCACCCGTAAATAATTTCGCCAGACATAGTTTTGTCACTCGTAATAGTAATTAATTTCATAATTATGTTTTTAAGAGGAAAAGTGGTAATAATTACGAATTACGTATTTACGGTAATTAGGTAATTACCATCTCGTGTATATTCGAATCGGTTCGAATTAGTGTTGGTTTCCAAAACTTGAGAGTTTCGCAACCGTGTGAAAGTCAAAAGGTTTCGCCATAAGTCGAAACTAGTTTTGATTTTTGACTATTGACTTTTGATTTAGTTATGACATATAACTTTTAATTTTAGTTTTGACTTTCACCTCTTCAAAATAGTTTTGGCGACCAACACTAGTTAGTGGTTGTATCCGCCGAATGATATTCACCAATTATTCACCAATTATCCGGTTAATTGGGTATTGAAAATTTTTCATTGATTAATTAATCGGGTGTTAAAAATTTTCACCAAATAATTGGTGAATAATCGGTGGTACAGAATATAAAACATAAAATATTTTAATAATCGTGTATATTACAGTCAGGGAGATTTCCAAATTTGGAAATCAATTCTAGAAATTTTGTTGATCAATTCATATACACTACAAATGAGTTTAGAAAACACTCCCCCGTTATGTTATGTCGCGTCTTTTTATATAAAACTTTAAAAAATAACTGTTAAATAATACTCTTTTGGATATATAGTTTCATAATCCCTGCTCATCCCCAAAGCTTTACAAAGTAGTTTTTTCAGAAATAAAACTTG
>CAUDNR010004380.1:857-11765 GCA_958430865.1 Entrophospora sp. SA101 | reverse complement strand
TTTGATTGGAAATTTTTTTCTCAAAAAATGGCGGTGTAGCACAAAAAGTTCAGCGACTAAGTGACTTGCACTATAGACAACTTTTTTCTTGATATCCTTCCTGGTTATTAATAGAAATGGGTTTTGAGTGATTGTATTTTATTTATTACATAATCTTGTATCAACTTTAAATTTCTATAAAAATATATGCAAACTTCAAGAATGAATGCAATCAAGAGAACTGTTGCAAAATCACTGATTTAAAGAGTCAAAATTTATATATTTGAATCTCAGATAATAAAAAATATTGTTTTTAATAGTTGGTCATTTAATGCTTTGCAAACTTCCTATTTAGCCAACAAAAAGCTTTTTGAATTAAATAAAGGTTGTTCTACAAGTAAAGTTAACCCATTAATATAAAGTTTGAACCCAGATTACAACTAAAGCTAGAATGTGGTGTTTTACATATCATAAACTTCAAAGCCAAAAATCAAAAATACCACATACTGAAAAGAAATAAAGAAATGACTCTCTGGACAAAAGTATTCAGAAACCTATTTTCTCAAAACTCCACATAATAGAAAAATATTAACTTTAATAATATGTAGACTAGTTTTGGATAATGTAAATTTTAAAAGTCACAATATTAATTTTTTTTTTAATTAGTCAAGTCCCAAAAAAAAAACATTTTTGTCAGTTTAAAACTTGATATTAAGCAAAAAATGATTATTTTTATTAAATATTTCAGTTTTTTTTAAATTTATATACATGATCAATCCAAACCTAGTTTACATATAATAATTCTTTACTCATCTTTGGGACATGTACATTTTTACATAATTTGGAATTTTTTATAATCCTACTTTATTATTGCTTCTTATATCTGCTTGTGTCAAGAGTTTTTAATTATGTCAAGTGGTTTTAATTGTGTCGGGTAGTTTCAATTGCATCAAAGGGCTTTTATTTTGGTCGAATCATCAAAATAGACTGGCGAGAAACTATATCAATGACTAAAGTAAAAAGTTTCGTCACACATCATTAGCATCATTTAATAGATTTACACCCACAAATAATATTATTAGAATCCTCATCAATAAAAAATAACTGTTAAATTCAGAAAGTGTAGATGCTGGACACGATTTAAGAAATTATACAAAATAATGAATATTTCCATTGTTCATATTTTAATTACCAAATAATATACTATTATGATCAAATTATGAGTTATATAAAAAGGTAAAGTTGGGCTGTGTTGGATGTATACTAACAATTTTTTTTCGCATTTCACTCTTGTGATTTTCACTAGTGGGAGTAGATACTAGTGATGAATAAAAAAACATCCTTCTTGTTATGTAAAGTTTGAAGAATTAGGTGCCCAGGTAATTTTGTAAGTAAAAGTTGTTTTATACAATTATTAAAAAATTTCTTTCAAGTAAACCAAACTCAATCAAACAGAAATTTTTGAATTAACCCAAATCATTCAGAGCTTTAATCAAGAAACCCAAAACTCGACTCAACAATAATTAATCAAAGGGTTATTTGGCTTTTTTGTGATAGAAAGAATCCACCATATAATTCATTTGGAGAAGTTAATTACAAATTTAAAACTTTATATTTAAATCTTGCTGAATTTCATCAAAAATATGATAATATCAACATAACTATTGTAATTAGCAAAAGAGCAAATAGTTGGTCACTTCATTGGAATGAGAGTCAATATAAAAATGCAAATGATATCAGTGCTGTGCAGTTTAAATATGTTGTCATCCAATTAGCATTCCTAGATTTGACAATGATCTTGATATTTATTTTTATAATAGTAGCATCATTAGAAGTTCAGTAAGTTCTTTCAATATTATACATGGTAATAGATTTTATGAATTATGTTTTTCAAATTATTGGTATTAATAATAAATTTATATATATGTATTATTACTAATGTTTAATCTTTAATTTAAAAATTTTAATGAAATAACACAACTTGCAACATACTTTGCAACATTTAAAAAACTGAATATTCGATTCGACCAGTAAGCTCTAATTTTATGTCATTACATGTGTTTTTTTGAATTAATGAAACAAATTATAATAACAATGAATGCTATCTTGATTTAATATTAATGTGAAAAATAAAGATAAACCTAAAAACTGCTTCCAATTAATCCCCTTTTTGAAAATGCTATATTAGTATAAATGAATTTCACACTTGATATTATTAATTGTTGCCTTAAGAACAATATAAGTAAATCATCAAATGTTTTTGCAATGCTGAATAAAGTGGAAAAACTAAGAAATCAATTCCTTTTTTTTTGAATTTAATTTAAAAATCCCTTTCTAACACCCTAAAAAATTTAAAACAGGCTATTCTTTTTTTGAATAATTCATCGAAATCAATCAAGCCTTTCAAATGCTCCAAGTCATTATGCTAGTAATGTCAGCAATATCAACGATTTCGCCAATGATAGATGGTTTTAGAAGTGTATAAAGATTGGAGGCTGAGAGCATTGATGGGTCACAAAAACTAACAATGTTGTAAAAGAAAATACACTTTGCATTGAAAATATGTTTTGTCAAAATTGTTGCTTGTGTAATGTTATGCATTACTATTACACGAACTCACCAGAACCTAATATGTATATTAATATATACAGTAATAATAACAAAAAAATTTTTAAAAAAAACGTTTAATAGTAATAAAAATGGATTTAACAATATTAGAAAAATATTTTAATGAAAATGAAAGATTTTTAAATACAGAAGAGAATAGTGATGTAAAAATTAATATTGGTGTAAAACCAGATGTTAAAGAAATTCATGCACATTCATTCATTCTACAAGTTCACTGTCCATTTTTTAGAAATGCTTTAACCAATGCAACAAAAACAAATGGTTATTATATTATTGAAAAACCAAATATTAGCGAATTAATTTTTAGACCTATTCTAAAGTAAGTTTACTAAATTATATTACATTTATTTTTTAATTGAATACACACACATATATAACAATAATATTTATTTTATCTCATTTTAAAAGGTTTTTATATACTTGTAGAATTGAATTAGACAATTTTACTGGAGTTGACATTTTGGAAATATTAATTGCAGCTGATGAACTTGGTCTTGAATCACTCTATGAATATACAATGAAATATTTTATTGAGAAACATGAGGATTATATAAAAGAAAATCCAATTAAAATTCTCAAGTCAATCTATTCTAATGAAGGATTTAAGGAATTGAAAAATATTTATTTAGAAACATTTTGTGATTATAGTGAAAAATTGTTTCAGTCAAGTGAATTTGAATCATTGGAAAAACCAGTTCTATTGGAGGTTCTCAAAAGAGAAGATTTTGTTGTTGATGAGATAGTTATTTGGGAAAATGTTATTAAATGGGGATTGGCAAGGCATTCAGTAATCAATAATATTAATGTTGATGGATTGGTCATTGCAAAACTTTGCAGATTTTGAAAAGACAAGAATTTATTCCTTTGATTCGATTTCAGGATATCTCTAGCAAAGATTTTAATGACAAAATCATGTCATATCAGATGCTTTTTCCAAAAGCTTTATGGAAAAATCTTATGCAATATTATTTAGTTCCTGATAGTCAGCAAATTTCAAATTTATTACCACCAAGAATCCCCTCAAAAATTGACTCAACAATAATTAAAGAAAAAAAGGTCATTTTACTTTTTGCAAGTTGGATTAACAGGAAGGATCCAGTATATAATTCATTCAAACAAGTTAAATGTGAATTTAAACTTTTATATCGTAGTAGTAGAGATGGTTTAAATCCAATTACTTTTCATCAAAAATGTGATGATATTAACAAAACCCTTGTGATTGGCAAAATACAAAACACTGAGCAAATTGTTGGTGGATATAATCCATTTAATTGGAATGGAAATCAATATAAAAATACAAATGATAGTTTTATATTTAATATAAGTAATAGAAATGATATCAGTACTGCACAGTTTAGTTATCCTATTAAGAATCAACAAAATGCAATATATTGTGGCCCAGTTTGCATTCCTAGATTTGGTGGTGGTGATGATTTGTATTTTAATTCAAATAAGGTTATTTACAGTGCACAAAATAATAATAGTACTTATAGTAACATCAATCTAGTAGATGGTAGCATATTTGATGAATTAGAAGTTTTTCAAATAAATTGATAAAAATTAAAATGATCAAAAACACAAATTTTGTTTTTATTGGAATTAGGGAAAATTATTATTATTATTTTTTATTATTTATTTATTTGTTTCATTAAATATTTTGTTATTTTTTTTCAGGATTATTAATCATTTTCAATAATAATAACTTTTTTATTTTTCTTTAAAGTGATTTTACCACTATTGATTTCAATCTTACATCTTGATCTGGTCAATACTATATTTATTTAATTCCCCTCATAAGCTTTAAATCATTAATTGAATAGATGACTTTTTTCTTGATATTCCGGTTGTCAATAGAAATTGATTTAAAATAATTGTATTCTTTTTTTATTATCAACTAAACCAAATAATTTTATTTTTTGTGATTTTTTTTTAAATAATCCATATTTGTCTTTCTTGCAACCCAATTTCTTTGCTATATATTGTCCCTCAGATATGTTTATGACCATATTGTTTGATTGCGTGTGATTTAAGAAAAATCTACTTTTCCTTCATTTGTTTTAGATAATTCTGTCAAATTAACGTTCTTATAAATTATGCCTTCTCTATCACATCAAATAAACAAAAGTATAGTTTGGGAATTATTATTTGATATCGGAGATGAGATAGACATTCTAAAGTTTTCAGAGTCCTATTGCAACTCCCCTTGGGTAAATTTATGACTCAATAAAAATTATTGATTCTTTTATGTGATAATTTCTATACTAATAACCAACTAAAATAAAAAAACTCAACTAAGGGATTTTTTAACCAATTCCAATCTCTCCCCTTATAACTCATTAAATACAATTGACACTAATAATGCAGCACCAACCTTACCATGATAACTTTAAAAAATTATTGGAATCAGAAAGGTTAAAGAACCAAATGTTAAAGAAATATATGCACACTCATTAATTCTAAACACTCATTGTTTGTATTTAAGAATGCAGAAAAGAAAATGGAGATTATATTCTAAGGAGGAAGTATCTATGAATTAGTTTCTAAAGAATTATTGAAATTTTTTTCTTTAGTTAAAATAATAATCATGAATAAGAATACTGGGAGCAACTTTTGATGATAACCATAGTTGCGTCATGTAAAAATGGGTTGCAACCTAATTGCAGCAGTATCCTTGTTTATTTATATTTGTAAAATACAATATTAATTAAAACGGATGAGCTTGGCATTGAGTTGCTCTATAATTATACAATGAACTATTTTGTGGAGATTCATATTGACTATATAATGATAACACCAATGACAATTCAACCAATTGAAGAATATCCGTATAAAGAAAATAGTGAAATTGATGTTTGGGAAAAGAATCTTTCTTAAATGATGTTTATCAAAACATCCAGAAGAATGTTAAAAACTCTGGTCTTTACAAAATAAGAAACTTTATTCCTTTAATTAGATAGATTCAAAGGTATTTCAAACCAGTCACCCTTTTTCCGGGAAGGAGTTCTTCATTATTAGATTTTCAATTAATATTATCCAAGACAATAATTAACCAAAGGGTTATTTTGCTTTTTTTTGCAAGTTGGATTGACAGAATAAATCCATCATATAATTCATTCGGAAAAGTTAAGTTAAATATAAATTGAAAATTTTATATTTAAATGTAGCTGCATTTCATCAAAAATGCAAAAAACTCTTGTGGTTTTCAAATACAAAATATCGAACAAATTGTTTGTGGATATGATCGGAGTGGATGACACATATGAAAGTACATGTGAAAGTTTATTTATTTATGTCAAGGATGAAAGTTATACAATCCATCTTGTTTGTCTATTTTTTGTCATCTTCGTCAAAATCCAATGGTAAAAGGTTTGATTGGGCGCGCATATATTTTCGTGCGACAAAAAATATAATAGTAAATGATCGCTCATGAGGTATATTTTTTAATTATACTTTAGACTTTTTAAAAAATGTTTGTAAAAAAAAATCATTAAATAAATTTCTAAATATAATTATAAAAAATTTTACTACGCGCTTAACTCTTCTTGATCTCATTCTTTAATAATTAAAATTTAAAAATGAGTATTGTCAACATTACAAACATAAAAGTTTTAAATAATCCAGCTCTATTCACAGAAACATATCAGTTTGAGATTACTTTTGAATGTATAGCACCACTTGCAGAAGGTTAGAGAAATAATATGTCCATCCATCCATCTATCTATTTATTTATATTATATATATATCTTTTGTTTATGATCTATTGTTGTTTGTAGAAATAAATATTTTAAAATAAAAAATATTTATGGATAAGATAAATAAAGAAATATACGCGTATTAAATTATTTTGAGAAACAAATCTTTTTTATTAATATATTTTACGTGTTATTATTGGAAAATTCAGAATTTCTGTTATTTTATATCACAAATAAAGTCATAACTAATAAATTTATATTTCTTTTTATTTACAGATTTAGAATGGAAGATCATTTATGTTGGTTCTTCAGAAAGTGAACAATATGATCAAGTTCTTGAAAGTATTATGGTTGGGCCTGTCCCCCCCGGCATTAATCAATTTATATTTGAGGTAAGGAATTTTGCGTACGAGAGATTTGTTGCGTGTGGTATAATAAATGATCAAGTAAACAACAGATAATTTACATCTCTCCTTTCTTCACTTCTACTTTCTTTTTTTTTCTCTATCCTCGTCTATATTATAATTAATCGGTTAGGCACCAGCACCGAACGTAGATCAAATACCGTCAAAAGACATTTTAGATGTGACGGTGATTCTCATTACTTGTTCATATAAAAATCAAGAATTTGTTCGTGTAGGATATTATGTTAATAATGAATATGTTGAGGAGGCATTGAGAGAAGAACCACCAGAAGATGTGGCATTGGATAAACTTTATCGCAACATTTTAGCAGATAAGCCAAGAGTTACAAGAATGCCTATTAAATGGTTAATAATTTATATATTATATTATATTATATTATGAATGTATATTATTATTTATGTAAATATTATATTGATAATTTAGGGATAATGAAGAACTTCCACCGTAAATAAACAATTACCTTTAATAAAAAGCTTCCTCTTTATAATATCAATATATATATATATTACATTATCATCAATATCAAAAAAAACAACACCATTTATACTTGTAATTTTATTTAATGAATCCGCTCTACAATCACTTTAATAAATGCGCGTCATTGAGCTCCAACAGCTGATGGATCACGATATTCAAGTGTACATGGAATTGATTCTGATAATACTTTCCACTAATAACAGGAAGAGCAGGAAAACCATCCAATTTGTAATCGCCTATGTATACATATATATATTAATAATTATTAATAGCAGCAAGAGACACCAACTCTAATTGGAACGAGGAATATTCCTCTGAATGATCAATCAATCTCTGATACCTGCCATCTAGTAATCTATATATTCCACATACATAATATTTTTAATCGTCATAGTTTACATCATTATCTGAATCATTTTTTGATTAAATCTAAAGTCATCATCAAGCTCACATGATCTTCTACAATTTGTTTTATAAAGGTTTTTTTGTCATAAGCTATATGAACACCGTATCAATTGCTCCATCTCCACCTATTTATATATAAACAAACAAATTAATTTGAGCAATAAAAAATTATTAAATCCACTATTATTGCTATTACCTATTATTATTATTGCTAACGTATATTAGCAAATCTATTTGGTCTGCGTGTGAAGCAGAAATGAAAATTCGAGGAACTAAATTTAAAAAAGCCACACAATGTCCTGAACTATACTTGTCTGAATAACGGCAATTACGGTAAATTCGGCATTACTATTACGTATAAGCAGTAAATAAATTTTTGCATGACACTAAAGTTGTAAAAGTCGTCACCGTAATACCAATACCGTAATACGTAATACCGTAAATACCTAATAATAATAATAACATGAATACCATAATAAATAGTGTACATGAACCAAAAAAAAAAACTCTAAATAATAAATATATAAATATCGATGCAATGTTTCACCGAATTGCCTATGACTCACATTGAGCATTTGCTTCAGCATTTTATATTATTCGTGAACTACTCTTGGGGTAGTATTACGTTAATTATGCATAATGATTATATGCATAAAAAATTGCGATTAAGACTTATTATTTATTATTATAGAGAAGATCCATTTATTAATATGAAATCAAAATTCGCACGTTTACTTTTGATCTAAAAAATTTTGTTACACGAACTTTGAGTCACGAGGAATCTTTTTAATAAGACTTCAAAACCACTGTCAACAAGTAAATGCTCATGGAATATAAGATAGTCAAAAAAATGCTAACTATACGTGATTATAAATTTTATTTGCTTTGTATAGAGATAGATGCGTTCAAATTTATAATATTCGTTATTGAAAATCGTTTGTTTTCCGAATATTGATAACTCTTGCAAAGCTGCGCAAATAACATATTTACTTGGCCATATATTTTTACTCGTGAAATAAATAGTTAGGTTTTTTATAGACAATATATAGATAACACGAGGTTGCTTCTTTAATAAATCTAGATTAATGCATCAAGTAATTTACAATAAGTATATAAGTTTATTAAATTGAATGATGTTAATATTATAGCATTAACCACAAGAATGGATCATCCATGATGATGGCAATTTAAAACTTGAAGCTTTTTAAAAAAAAAATTACTCAATAAAGAAGACCAAATTTAGCACAATGTCCGCAACAGTGAAAATTTAAAGAACAAAAGGCTTTACTAAATTTTTATATTTTTTATGCATCAATAATAAATAAAGTTGTCATTATTCACTTTTAATTAATAGCCGCAAAAAAATTAAGAACAATAACATACATGGAATAGAGGTTATGAATCATCAAAAGGAAATAGTCATTGTCATTATTATAATAATCAGCAATCACACAAATGGCAGTGGAAGCAGTATTAGATTAGCATTATGTGCTCAGATACGTTACTCACAGCAGTAAGGATTACGCAATTTGTCATTAGTATTAGTTATATGCCAATGTTATACACAGTATGATTATTGGATTGATGCTATATAACTATGGTAACAGGTATATTGCATGTAGATCTTACATTTGTTGTCATTTATTTCAATTTGTGGAAAGAATTGATAAACTTTCACAGAAGTCATCTGAAAAAAACACAAATACAAGGGTTGGGATGAAAATTGATTTTGTTAAAACTATTTTTTGAATAAAAACAACAAAAACTAAAGTTGGCAGAAATTAATATAATGAAAAATATGCGAATTAATGTTAATAAATAAATATTGTAAAATTAATTTTTTATTCATCAGTAACACAGCCTTCAGTAGCTGATTTAACATTTTTGATGTATTTGTATAAAGTTCCTTTAGTAAATTTGTAAGGAGGGGTTTTCCATGTTCTACGTCTCTCTTCAAGCTCATTATCACTAACATCAACATCAATAGATTTATTCTCTGCATTTATAACAATTTCATCACCATCTTTCACTAATGCTATTGGACCACCCAATTGTGCTTCAGGTGTAATATGCCCTATTATAAATCCCTATATTCATAAATTTTAAATATTAAGTATGGATAAATAAATAGATATAATATTTTTTCCTAATTGTACTTACATGACTGCCACCTGAAAATCTTCCATCTGTTAATAATGCAACATCGTTACCAAGTCCTGCACCCATAATAGCACTAGTTGGAGTCACTACAAAACAAATTTAATAATAATAATAATAAAATTAATACATATATATAAAAAGTGAATTTATATAACTTTTATATAACTCGATTCCACTTACACATTTCAGGCATTCCAGGACCTCCTTTAGGACCTTCATACCTTATAATTATGACATGACCTTTCTTAATTTCATTTTTTTCCAATGCTTTTAACATATCTTCTTCACCATCAAAAACTTTTGCTTTGCCTTTAAATATCAAACCTTCTTTACCGGTAATCTTTGCCACAGAACCTTCAGGTGCCAAATTACCTTTAAGAATATGTATATGACCTGTTGATTTGATTGGCTTATCCAATGGATTTATTATATTTTGATTGTCAAATGAAAGTGGTGCAATTGATGATAAGTTTTCTGCTAAAGTTTTTCCAGTCACTGTTAACACATCTCCGTGAATTTTATTATTATCTAAAAGGTATTTTAAAACAGCTAAAAAAGCAAAACCAAAATTATAACTATAATTATAATTGTGCTTTACTCATATCCTCATATGATGAACTAGAGAGTTTACCTGGTATGCCACCAATTTTATGCAAGTCTTCCATAACATATTCACCACTAATGTATAAATATATTTTAATAAAATAAATAATTTAAAAATATATATGTGGAGAAGGGGTACAACAAATACCTTGGTTTTAGATTTGCCAAAAAGGGGGTATCATCACTAATTTTTTGAAAATCGTCCAATGTCAATTCAACACCAACAGTTCTAGCAATAGCAATCAAATGTAGAACAGCATTTGTAGAGCCACCAAGTATCATCGTTAGCACAATAGCATTTTCAAAGGATTTTTTTGTCATGATATCAGATGGTTTTATATCTTTTTCCAACAAGTTACGAATTGCTTCTCCTGCTGACAAACATTCTTCTTTTTTTTCAGGATATTCTGCAGGTATCGATGATGCATTATTAACAGATGGAAGATTTTCAGGTGGCAGTCATGTAAGTACAATTAGGAAAAAGATATAAAACCATCTGATATCATGACAAAAAAAATCCTTTGAAAATGCTATTGTG
>CAUDNR010004379.1:30173-49289 GCA_958430865.1 Entrophospora sp. SA101 | reverse complement strand
TTTGTAATTTTTATTTAATTTTATAATAATAAAATTTTTAACACAAAAAATTTTTATGTCACGTGTTCTTTGTAAGATGGTCTCGATAAATCAGTTCTCTCGATAAGTCAGCCAAACATGCTCAGCCATGCACGGCTGACTTATCGAGTTTACCTATGTATAAAAATTTTAAATTTAATACAATATATCTGAATAATTTAAATATAATAAAAATCATACCTAAATTATCAAATAAAAAGCCCACATCTAATCATTTCAACTTGCTTGTTGAACTATTATTACATTCAATTTCTAGAAGAGGTTCCTCATCCTCCAGATTTGGTTGTCCCAAATGATTCTTTTTTCCAAAAATACACAACAGACACAAACTACAGTATACTGATTGTAGGATTGGTTGAATCAAACAATGCCAAACTTCTGATCTTATTTGGAAACCCTGACCTGGAATCTTTGATGTTTCCCCCAATAGGAAGGGAAACCTGTCCTATTAAAGCTGTGTTGACTTCAAAGAAAGGTTCATCAAAGTCTTATATGCCATTAATGAATTGAATGGAATTGGTGCAATACAAATGTGTCCAGAGTCACATTGCCATATTTTTCTGTCTAATAATATTTTCAAGGAAGATAAATTTTATTTTTAATTAATTATGACAAAAAAATTTCGTCAGGTATCATTAATCATGACATCATCAATGACTCATTTTTGACATTTAACTTGGTAATTTTCAATTAGTCACCATTTATCATTCTATTTTGTTTTATTTTATTGGACAAAATCATGTTATTTGTAATACTTTAAGAAGTATAAATATGTATGAAATCTCCTTCAGTGAAGAAAAAATTTAAAAACAATTGATTTTTCAATAATAACACTTTCATTAATTGATTCATAACCCTTTCTGATGATTAATGGTTTGGCCAACATTTAATTATTAGTTAGAAACCCCTTTTATTAGTTTTACTATATTGCTTGTAGGGATGCCTCAAGTAGTGTAGTGGTATATGGTGATTTTAGTTTAGTTTGAACATTATTGTGCCAGATTTGGTGACTCTATCCTATAAAAAATTTGGTACAGAAAATGTATGGAAAACTGTATGGAATTTTACCTGAAATTTGCATTTTTCTGTACATTTTTGTATGGAAAAGTATAAGAAAACCCCTCTGAAAATGCACAGAAAATGTACAGAAGGAAATTAGAACACCCTTCTTGTAACCTACATGAGAATGCTGCACTGATTTGAGTCCTGATAAGGTACTTTGCATGTTTGATGAAGTCTCTTGACTGGGATCCCAATACTGTTTCATATGGCAAGTGTGTATATATTGGTTAATAGGTGATTTATCTTAATATCAACATCACATTTAACTATCATTGTAAAGATGGCCATAATAACTTTCCATGCAGAGAGTGCAGAAGAACACTATCCAGGATTGGAGGCTGCATGTTTGGAATAATGACAGACACAAATTCAAGCATTGGAAATTTGGTTCCTAAAGAAAGTGAAGACAAATCTGCAAGATTTACAAATGAGTTATCCATGCACACTTTCATTTTTTTATTTATTTACTATTCTATTTTATAGAAAGGAAAACTTTTGGAGATGATGTGAAGGTCTTGTTAGGCCTATTTATACATATTGCATCAACAGGCATATACAGGTTTGACTTTTTTTTTACTTACAGTGCTTAAAATGGATCATGGACACTAATGAAATTTTTTGGTAGTGATAAAATTACCAAGAAGTTGATAGTTTCATAAAAATGATTGGATTTGATCTTTGTTTATATGGGCGTCCACTTTGGATGGAAATCTTGTAGCAACAAGGGACATTAATGGGACTATATCCTTGACTAGGAATAATCATGCAGAAAAATGCATAACTGCTTTAACACTACTATGAGACTTTATCTTTGTCCTAGAGCAAAATTACCTTCCCAATCAGTCTGTAATAGATTAGAGGCGTTAATTTATTACCCATCAGAACTCATTTTAGCTGAAGCAGCATTGGTAACTTTGCAAAATGACTATTACCAAAAAGCTGCAATAACAGTATTGAATAATACAATTTCTACAGGTGGAATAGTTAATGCTGGTGACCAAGGAGAGCTTGCATGAGAATTATTTTGGTGACTGTTTGGATATGTTGTATTAAAAAGGTGGCAGTTTATTTTTTTCTTGTTGAGTACTTTTAATCAATTTATCCAATGTTACATTGCCACTAGTCCATCCTTCAGTTAACAACTTTGGATTACATGATTGGCACCATGAATAATAAGTATTATATCTATTGCAGGTTGGACATTTCCCATAACCTTCATACCTTCTATCAGAATATTCATCATAATTTTTGTCAGTAGTAGTATTGCAATGATGTTTATTGTCACCCAAAGTGTTTTCCATTGTGGTTTTTTATTAAATTTGTATAATTTGTACAATTTGTCAAAAAAAAAAATTTTCTAAAGAACTTTTTTTTTTCAGCCACAAATATGTATGTATCACAGCATAGTGGACACTGTTGCAGATCACAAAAAAACGATCAACATAACATATGTTATGGTGAAAGTTCTTGCAAAAGTTTGATTATAAAAGTGTGAGATAATTTTGATCTTGCTGATGATCTGGACTTAGAGAGGCTACAGCTATATTCAGAAGCAACGAGCTCTGTGTAACTGCCTGACTATTATACAAATGACTGTTGCACAAAATGAGTGTCCATTATGCTTTAAGAGATAGAGAAACTTTATGCAAATGTAATTAATGATCATCATATTGCATATTAGTAAAAAAAAAAGTTCAAACAAATTTTACATTCAAGAAAAGAATATAAATAGGTGTATTCACAAATTAATTGAGTTGTACCCCCTTAGCTCTAGGTAACACTTATAAATGACTTTGAATCCGAATACTTTCCTCAAATGCAGATGCTCTCACAACTTTTTAACTTATTTTTTTATAAATTATTTATGTATTTTCAATTTATTGATAAGTACCAATTGATTTTACTTCATTTGAATGATATTTTATTAAAATAAAGTTAAATAGACCAACTAACTATAGTACTCAGGTGAAGAAGGAACTGCATCTAATAATTTGTTCTCACTATATATAACATCATCATCTCTAGTTTGACATAGCATTTATAAGTCTGATAATTTGTACATTTTCATATATTTTGGAATTTAGCCAATTTAAATTTTTGCAAAGTTCAATAAATTCTTCCATCATTTTTGGAATGTTTCCTTCTGTGACAATAGGCAATTTGATAATGGAATGTAACAACATTCGACAAAAAGGTTTACATTTTTGATCCACTGTATAGATTTTTAAATTGGTTTCTATTTAAAATTTAAAAAATTTTAGTGTACAATAACAATAAAAGATAATGAAAAAATAACACTTACCATAAAAATGTACAATATTATCACAAATTGATCCAATAATTCAACTGTTTCCTTTTTGCACTCAAATCTATTAATAAAACAACATAAATGATTCCACAAATCTACTGCATATTTACCTAACCTCAACTGATCTTCTCTTGTATGACTTTCTTTGGGAGAAAAAGACCAAAAGAAATTTCAATAAATAGGAATTCACATCTATGTTTGTCTAGATTGTTTATATATGCAAAACTGTCTGGGGACCATAAATTCCATTGACCGGTGCTTTGTTGATTGTGATAGCAAAGCATCCCATCTCTTTTCAACATTTTGAATATTTAAGAAAGCATTGAATGAATGACATAATGTGAGTATGTGCATTCATTGATTGATGGGTCCCTACTCTGATAACTTTTGCTTTCCCATACAATTTTCCTGCATAAAATTATAGAATATTACAAATTATACAGAAATTCTGTAAAATAAATGTAAACAAACACTTACATGTAACTAAGAAATATAAATAATCCATTGTAAAAAGATTCATCAGGCCTTCTCACATGAGGAATACTTACATTTCCATAGGTTATGAAATTTGATATGAATTTTTTTTCTAAATCTATAAGGTTAATTTTTGTTTGAGTATTTTCTGGTTTTATTTGAAACAACAATCTCTCTCTTTTCAACATTTTATATATCTTCTTGTTATTCTCCTTTATCAAATCTTCATCAATGATAACATTTAATAAAGCTCCTAACGGTTCAGTTCAAACCAGTTTTATGGGTAAACCAAAACCGAACCGAAATCTTCAGTTTATCCCTTAAACTGGCTATTGTACAAATTTGTACAATTAAATTCTTTTATATAGAAAAATTTTTCTGATCATCATGCTTTCTAATTAACAAATGATATTTGAGATTTTATACATTGATCTATATATAGAAATTCGGCCATTATTATTATGGGTTTTGTAAAACTGTAAAAAGTCTACAATGCCCGTGTCGATCATTACCTTAAAAATTGATATATTCATAATAAAATTTTTTATTGTGCGATTTGGTTAATTTTGATTGGTGGAATTTTGTAATTTACCAATAAATTTTTCGAAATTCCCTTATTCGAAAATGTGGACAGTTTAAGGGATAAACCGAACCAAACTGAACTTTCAGTTTATAGACCAAAACCAAACTGAATTTCTTGCATACTAATACAAACCAAAACTGAACCGAATTTATTTTTTTAAACCAATAAAAATTTAATTTGATAGTGTTACCGAAATTAGAAATTCATTGGCTGAAATTCTTTAATCTATTCATATAACATTATAATTTATTTAACTTGATTAAATAGTAGATTTCGCACTTCAAGAGCTATTTCATACTTGAAGAGCTATTTCAGGATTAAATCATTGAATCACAATTACACAAAGAAGTTTAGTAATAGCCTATTCATCCTGATCCACATAATTGAAATTTCTTTGTTATTTAATTATGCTCTTCTTCAACTTCTTCACTATTATAAATAAGAGAACTATTATCAGGTGAATTATTATCAAGAGAATTATGTAATTCATTCATGAAGAAATCAATAACTAATGGTAAAATTGAAGGAGAGTAATTAATTATTAATTATTATTATTATTATTATTTTTTTTTTTTTTGATTATATACTGTATATTAATATATATATTTTATTTATTATTGGAAAAAAAAAATTTTTTTTTTTGTATATAATAATTTAAAACCGAAACTAAACCAAAACTAAACTGAAAATTTTTGAATTGGTTTTTTAAAAACCAAAACTGAACCATTTGGAGCTTTACCATTTAATATGTATCTATTGGTTTCTAAGTCCTTTATTTTAATCACTTCACATATTTTGAGGGAAACTTATCCATAGATGGATATTTAGAAGGTAGCTGTCAAAAATTTATGAAATTCAGTCATTAAAGGTTTTACATAAGTTTAGTTTAAAATAATAATAAAACTTTGTTGTTTAAGTAGTCAGTTGGCAGTGTATGTATCCATGATTTTTAATGTCATAAATCATTAAAAAAACCAAATATGAACAATAAAACCTACCAAATTATATTTTTGTAACAAATGATTTATATCAAACTCACTAGAGGATATTTCTTCTAAATTTTCTTTATCATTAGATAAGAAGTCAAAACAACATCAGGAGGTTTTAAATGTTAATAAATTTTGTAATTTTTACATAAAACTAGAGTGATGACAAGTGACGGGCAATAACCACCACCACCATCCTTAAAACACTTACCCAGCAACATCAGGAATAAATCCTTTGCTTCTTCTATTGGTTTCTTTGTGTTTTTGTGGCATTTTTTTTAAAATAGAAACTAGAGTAACAATGAGTGACAGGTGATAATCACCACCACCATCCTTAAAACATTTACTTGTGTTGTTCTTTGTTAGTTTCTTGTCTTCTTTTTTTTTGCTTTGATTATACATTTTTTTTTAATAAATTAAAATAAAAGAAGTTTGTGAACAATTCATCATCAAATCTTAACTGCATCAAGGGAATTCAGAGGTGTGAGTGGTTCTACCACACATCTTTCACCAAAGACAGCCCCAGCAATCCCTAGATATGGTCCTGCCAGGTAAATAAAGAATATTGGATGGAGAACATAACAGTCTGGAGGCCTTTTCTGACTAATAAATCTAGTGTATGATGCACAAACCTGCCTGTAAGGACATCCACTGCCATCTCCAAGTTCATTTTTTATTTCTCCTAATAACAGCAGATGTTTAACATGATTGACATTAAATAGTATATGCAAATCGGCCTCACTATATGTCCTCCAAGTGGTAAATGTGTCAACAGGCAATTAAAATATTTTGAAGCATGATGTGAATTTTGCAAGCTGATCATCTTCAACCTTATAAAACTCTTGCATGTCTAATACAAGTTTTCCAAGTGATTCATTTTAATAGATAGAGAGCAATACTTATCTATTTATATTTAAAAAATCAAGTCAAATTTAAATTTGTATTGAAATTCAAAATTTGTGTTAAATTTAAACTTGCACTCTTTGCTCATTGTTGACATCTTTATTTTATTGTTTTATTTTCATTGTTGTTGTTGTCATTGTTGTTATTATCTTTGTTATTCTTAGTTGTTATTAACCTTGTTGTTATCGTCATTGCCATTGTGGTTATGGTAGTGAATGTGGTGTTTGATAATGATTATAAAAATTTATTGTTATTATAACATATTGTAGTTCCTTATGAATAATAAATCTGATGTTGTTTGCAGGTGTCAGATTTAATTAAAACTTTCCTGTAACAAACATTGCAAATGGGTGCTTTCACACCATCCCATCCCTATGGTTTTTTTTCCACAGGTGGACACTTACATGTTGGAAGGCTTTGGACAAAACTTTCCCTTATCTTCCTCTCAGACCAGGCTTGGCTGTTATCATATGGGCATTGATCATTGACATTTGTGTCATGATTGCTTTGTGTTATCACTAGTATAAAGTTCGTGCCTGCAAATGGTTCAAAAATTCAGCAACTCGGAAAGTTACAACCCGGGTTGCTGTCTTGTTTGTGGTACGCCTACTTACCAACAACCCTACCCCCAATTTAAATAACAAATTCGGCTGGCCAAATAAAAATTAAAGAGACAGAGAATTTATGAAAATAATTATGCAAAACAAACACTATTTTACAATTTTCCTCTTAAAATTAGAGCCCAAATGCAATTTCAGGGTCACCAACCCTGCTCTGAATCGTAACCTCCTGTGCTTGAAATGAGTTGCACATTCTCTTAATATTCCTCTAGAGTTGCAACAGCTTGGTCACCATAACTGCACTTAATATTAATCGAGTCTCGGTCTTAACATTAATATTGATATTAAACGAATATACATTTACAACAGAACAAACACTTTTCCAAAATCGGGCGAAATTGCAGATCGGGAGAAAACAGAAAAACGTTACGCAAAATGTCGAAATTACGACATTTAGTTAAGGAACCGTAACACGGCAACCTTTCTTTTATGTATGTTATATATTTTTGGCTTAAAGCTTAGGTTTTGCTTGTTATTATAAACTATTACTATTACTCCGCTTATTATTATAAGAAGGTTCGACGGAAATGGTTTTTAATTTGACCTATGACAAATAACAAAGATAATTAATTCGATTGAAAGAAACTTTTTGACGCAGGTAAATAATATGATTCTATTTAATTGTGATTAATGAAAGCGCATTAATTACATTTTTTTGTAAATAAATTGATTTGAAAAATATTCTGCTTAAGGAATTTTTATTCAATCTTTTTTGATTTATATAAAAGAATGTATGCGATATGCCAATCACCTATAAATTTTTTATAAATCACATCAATAAATCATACACAAACATGGATTATATAAATATTAAAAAGACATACCACCACCACTACCACTCAATTTTTGAATATCTTCTTGTTTTACAGTTGAAACCTTATCGTCATCATATTTGATCCATTCATCAGCTAAATAAATATAAATGATAAATAATATTAATTATAAAAAAATCACATTTGATTAACAAAATATAATATTTATTACATACAATTATCATCTTTGCGCACCCAAGCAATATAATGTCCTGACATTTTTTCACACATTTTAAAAATATTAATTAATTTCTCACAAAAAAAAGAAAAGGAGATGGATGAGATGAGAAAACAAACCAGAATCGGCGCTTCGTCCAGTATGAGTCAAGACTGCACAAAGGTCATACAATCCTGTGAAATTGGATCCAACATCTTTTACCAAATCTGGGTCAATTAATTTTTTAACCTCTTCAATACCTGACTCATCTTTTTTTTTTATTTCTTCTATTTCCTTTTGATCAGAATTTTTGGTGAGCTTTTTCATTCTCTGTAATAACAATAATAAATAAACATTAAAATTTAATAACAACGTAATTTTTATTTTCCATACAATTTATACAATTATTTTAATTCTCAAATAATAGAAACCTTAGCTTCTTCCCTTTCTTTTTCCAATTCAATCAATCGATTCTTTGCTGGTGATAATTTTTTCTTTAATTCATCTGTACAAAATTCTGTGACATCAAATTCAAAAGGAAATATAACCTTGCGCAAGATTTTTGCTCTCATTTGTTGTTGACTTTTCCAAAAAAACCTCACAAAATGAACCGTAAGGTATGAAGGCAGACGACTAATACGTGACTTTTTAGTATATTTAGCTTGTCGATTTAGTGTAGGTGAATGTTTTTCAAGTTCTTCATCTAATGCCTAATTTTTTAAAAAAGTTTTCTTAAAAAATCATACATAAACAAGTTTAAAAATAAAAAATCATTTACCTTATCAATACCATTTATCATGTAATTTATTTCTAATAAATTTTTTTTTTTAAAAAATAAGTGAATTTAATAACCATACAATTAATTAGAATACTTATATATATATTTTTTTTAAAAAATACTTGCTTTCGTCAATATGACAATTTAACTTTTTAAATGGTTCATGTGAAACAACAGGTTCTTCATCTAGTGCTGCTTCTTTATCATCCCCATCATGTTTTAATTTTAAACTAGCAATTTTTATTTGCATTAATTGAAAGTTTTCTTTAGTTAAATTAATAGATTTACTTTAAATACTTACATAGAAGTATATTCACCAGTCATATATTTCTCAACAAATGAAGATTGCGTACTAGAAGTTGATGATCCTTCTTCTGCAGCAGCATTTTGAGATAAAAGAAGATTTTGACCATTCAATGAAGACACAATTTGAGACCAGCATTCTTCGGCATCTTGTTGCATAAATCCGTGATTATTACGCTGTGCAAATTGAGGAAAAGCTGTTCGTAATGTCTAAAAAATCATCAAAAAATTTTATATATGGTACATCTAAAAAAAATTTCATATATTCAAAATAATTTTTTTTAATAACTTGTAAAAAGTTCCATGGTGAATATCCTTCAGTTGTCAGATTCAATTGGTTGTAAAGTTCACATAAAGACATGACCAAGTTTCTTTGATTGTCTTGGTCACTGATAGTAATCTTAGATCTTGGGTATAAATCTCGTTAAAGTTTTATTTTAAGATTATTTGTATTTGTCAATTCGTATAATTGAAAAAAAAAGTTACCTATTAAGTGATTCTTGCAATTCAGGAATTGCGCGAAGGCATTGCAAGGTAGAATTCATATAACATGTGTTCCCAAGGTTTGTCAAACCGGATGGTAATTTTAGCTAAAATTTCAACAAAAAATTAAAATTAAAATTTTCTTTGGTTATAAACTACATGTGTGTTTATGATGAAAAATGATGTCAACATCAAGACACATTGAATGAAACATACAGTTTCTGCTAACTGTTGGTCTGACATATCTTCAATAAATAAAGTTTTTTGATGTGGCACTTCTGGCAATTCTCCAATAGTTCCCGTCATCTAAGTCATGTTTCTTAGTACTATTAATCACCCATTAACCATAATCAAAATTTTATTTATAATTACCATAAATTTTTGTCCCTATTACATGTTAAATAGAAAAATCAAATGTGTTTAGTATTTAGATTCTTGATCAAATTCTTGAATCAGAATTTATAAATGTTTTCTTAACCTCTTTGATGTTTAAAGTATTAAAATCAGTATCATCCTGTATGTATGTTTTTTTAAAATAAATATATAAAATTATAATTTAGAACCAATTTCTTTTTTATTTAAAAAAAAAAAAATAATAATATCGAACCTTTAATAATACTCCTTTAGTCATAATTTTTTGTCTTTCTGGAGCTACTCCTGTCATTGTATAGATTTGAGATTTAAATATTTCAACTGACTCATCTGTGTCAACTTCCAACTCGTGCTTCTTTTTACTCCAATTAACAACAACTTGAATAAAAAGATAAAAAGTAAGATACTTGAAAGTTTTGAATAAATTATGAATTAATTGTAATAAATAAAATAAATAAACCTTTAACCAACGGCATATTTTGTATATTAAATTGCTTGCTTCTCGTTTAAATGTTAAAGTAAATCACGTGGTAAATTATTATGCCAATCGGACTACAAAGAAATTTCTAAGGTGCACGAAATTTAATTTTTTAAAATGTATTTTTCAAGGGTATTTACTATATAATTGCATCTTTTATTCTTTTCAGTCATTTCAATATTGGTAGTTTTTCTATAATTACCGTTAAATTAATAGTTTGATATTATTATGTATTAAGTAAATGGGCGAGGACAATAAAAACAAGGTCAATGTCAATATCATAGATATTGATATTGTTCTATTGTCCACGCCTCAAATAAGATAAATAAAGATTTGTTCCCATTGACTCAGGCACAGTGACTCATTAGTGGTGATCAGCTAAATGGAAAAAGGCCAACGCTAATTTTAGCAGTTTCCTTGACAATGAATGATGCGATTTCCATAAATTCCAGGGCCACGTCCCCCCTGGAAATTTAATATTAGCCTTATGTATAAATACAAACGTTACACATCGAGTTGTTTTTATTTCCAATTGTCCAGTTTTCCATATGAGAGAAATCCTTCAACAGTCACGTTGCTTTTCTTACACTTCTCATAATTCCTCATCACTAAAGATATAAGTTTTGCTCCACATTCATACAAGATACTTGGGCTATTGTAAACAAAAAGAGGCATCGATCAATACAAAGGTATAAATCTCTGGTTATTGACAAAAGCATGGCTTCTTCAAAACCTCAGAAACCGGTTTTCTGGCAGAATTATTGCAGTTTAATATTAAGCTTATTTTTAGGAAAAATTGTTGGATGGCAAATTTCAAAAAATTATTATAGCAAAAAAAATATCATGAAAATTTTAATAATCAATTCTATCTCATATATATTTGCTTCTCATTGAATTTGATAAATTAATTAGAATATCATTTGAGATATTTTCCTAAAAATTACTCCAATTCTCCAATGTTCTTTCTACGTTCCTCCTTTGACTCGTCATAAACTTGACTGGGATAAGGTATTCGATATTTTATTTACTTTAAAATGGAAAATTAAATATTTAATTACTTAGTAAAATACTTTTTTTTATATAGATTTTAAATTATAAAATTGTCAAGAACTTCAAGAACATGCAAATAAATCTTATGGTCAAGAGCCTCAAAAGAATGAAAATCAATCATAATAAAAATAAAATCTTTTGCATTATTTAACCTCTGTTTACTTGTAATTTCCATTTATTTAGTTAATCAAATTTTTAAATTTTTATTTATTTACCCTAAAGATATTGATTTGATTATTTATATTAATATTAATATTAATATTTAATTTTTTTTTTTAATTAAAAATTTAATAATCTGAACATTAAGGAAAAACACGTTTATTATTGCATACATCTAATGAGCATTTTTATTTTCTTCGGCTTCACTTTTCATAAATTCTTTAATGAACAATTCCTCTTCAACTGAAGACGCATTGATTGGTGGACTGGAAGTAAACGGATCAGGTTTTTTTGCCTTAGATCTTCTGATTGCTAGGAAAGCAACCAATCCAACTACCGAATAAGTTCCAAGAGTTAACTAATAAAATAAATAATTATTAGATGATGAAACAAAAAACATTTTTTTATAAAAATTTCCACTTACATATTGAGATGCAACTTTACGACCAGCGATCACATATGCTGCACCCATTCTTATAGTTATTTGTAATATCTTATTAGTTATTAATTAATAATCGTATTATAGATATTTGCAAATTGCAAAAAAATAATTTAAATATTAAAAATTTTTTTTTCATATTTGTTGGGAATCTACATCTTCACCAAATATGGAGAATTTGTAGTACGGGCATCAAATCTATAATACTAATACATGTATGTATTTAATATTAATTATTAATATTAATCGAATTCATTTTTCTTACAAAAAAAATAATGTCAAAGCTTTTATCAAATAAAACTTTTAGATTAATCACAACAAATTCACAACCGAAAATATCATTTGGTTTTTCATTAAGAAAAAGGCTTACCACCGCTACATCACCTGTTTTACGAGCCACTCCACTTTCAACACAAACACAAACTCTTGTTACCCCCTCACCAGGTATAATAAATATCTTCAATCAATATATACTTATTTTGTTTGATTTATTCTTATATATATATTGTTGTTTTACTTAGAATTATTGGGATTTGAAACACAATCAATTAAACATGCAAATCGACCAATTTATCTTGATATGCAAGCCACTACTCCAACAGATCCACGAGTACTTGATGCAATGATGCCATACTGGACACAACAGTATGGTAATCCTCATTCAAGAACTCATGCATATGGTTGGGAATCTGAAAAGGCTGTTGAAAAAGCTCGTGAAGTATATATATAAATATCCTGTAACCTTTTGAAATTTTTTTAAAAAATGTTACTATATTCAACAATAATAACTAAAAAGAAGATTATTTTAACACTCTGTTTTTTTTTTCCTTTGTTTTAATAATAGCATGTTGCTAAAATTATAGGAGCTGATCCAAAAGAAATTGTTTTCACATCAGGAGCAACGGAATCAAATAATCTTAGTATTAAAGGAGTTGCTAGATTTTATAAGAACAAAAAAAAACATATCATCACAACACAAATCGTAAACATCAAAATTTTCAATAATATATACATGTATATTGATTATAACTGTTTTTCATTCATTTGATAATTTATTTATAGGAACATAAATGCGTACTTGATTCATGTCGTGTTTTATCTGAAGAAGGGTTTGAAATAACATATTTGCCAGTTAAATCTTCTGGTCTTATAGATCTTGAATTGTTGGCAAAATCAATTCGACCTGATACATCACTTGTGTCTATCATGACAGTAAATAATGAAATTGGTGTATTGCAACCTATCGAAGAAATTGGTAAAATCTGTCACGACAATAAAGTATTTTTCCATACAGATGCTGCACAAGCTGTTGGCAAAATACCTTTGGATGTCAATAAGATGAATATTGATTTAATGAGTATTTCAGGGCATAAACTTTATGGACCAAAAGGGATAGGTGCTTTATATGCAAGAAGGAAACCCAGAGTTAGGTTAGAAGCTTTACAAAGTGGTGGAGGACAAGAGAGAGGTTTAAGAAGCGGTACTGTACCCACACCTTTAGTTGTTGGATTAGGCGAAGCTTGTCGAATTGCAAATGAAGAAATGCAGGTAAATAAATTTATAAATATCTAATTTTATACTATGAATAGTTTGTTTGTTTATTCGTTTATAAAGAGAATATTTATTAAATATTAAATTATTGGTTTTTTTTTAATTATCAAAAATAAAAAAAAAAGTATGATTCAGAACATGTAAAAAAATTATCTAAAAGACTGATTGATGGCATTATGTCAAAAGTTTCTCATATTATTCGTAATGGTGATCCCGAATCAACTTATCCAGGTATCGAAAATATATTGTTGTTTTTCTTCTTTTTTTTTATTAAAAAAAAAATAAATTATAATTAATCAATTAACTTTCATTTATAGGTTGTGTAAATTTGTCATTTTCTTTTATTGAAGGTGAATCCTTATTGATGGCACTTAAAGATATCGCACTTTCATCAGGGTCAGCATGTACATCAGCATCGTTAGAACCATCTTATGTGTTAAGAGCATTAGGTTCTGATGATGAATCAGCACATTCAAGCATTAGATTTGGTATTGGAAGATTTACAACTGAACGAGAAATTGATTTTGTGATTGACAGAGTGACAAAACACGTTGATAAATTGAGGGAAATGTCCCCACTATGGGAAATGGTATTATTATCATTATCATTTTTGTCGTTTTTTATTGTCATGTTTCGGATGGTTAAATTTCTTTTTTTTCTCTTTTTTTAAATAGGTTCAAGAAGGCATAGATCTCAAATCTATCCAATGGAGTCAACATTAAAAGTAATAATTGTATTATTTAATTATTCAACTATGTATTGCTTAATGATGTTGATCAATTGCTTCGAAGTTATAAATGTGTGTGTTAATAATAACTATTGTATTTATAAAAAATATCTCTCTTTTGTTAATAAATAAAAGCTTTAAAATGATTTCTTGTTTTCTTTAATATATCATAATTCTGCAGTCATCTTTTTAATTTATTGCGTTGATACAAACACACAATGCAAAAAAAAAAATTAAAGTAATAACTATAATAGAATAATAATTGTTTAATGAAGTTTTCAATTGTCTCGTTGTAGGCTGCTAAAAAGATCCCGGCATGATTTTCACGCATATGACGGAAGACAGTGTAGATATTTCCTATCTGCACTGACACGTCCATTCCGTAATTTTGTTGATTTCAACACACCTTTGGGGCATATGAGGATCAGGAAAACTCATATTAATGCGAATCGATTTTTTGATTTTCATCAAAATTTCATATGAATAAACGGTTAATCAGCTATTACTATTGATAGCTGATAAAATTTTCTGATACAGTCAGACTCCTATATAATCACAACGTCAGGAATGCGATTGTTGGTGATTATAATGAATGTGACTATATAGGATTTCTCCTATATAATCACTTACTATGTAATTTTAAAAAATTTGGTGATTATAATAAATCTTTTATTTTATTTAACATCCCAAGTAGATAGATATATGTATAAAAAAAATAAAAAAAATATAATAATAATTATATAAAAAACAACAACAATGGTTAGGTCACTTGCAGTGACTTGTCCAATCCATATGTTCATTGCTTTTCTAGTTCAGGAAACCTCACTTGTCTACAGCAAAAAAGCATTATGATGAGTTGTAGATGAAGCATCTAGCCATTTTTCTTTATCATGTAAAATTTTTGTTACCGATGTCAATATTCAATGAAATTTTCTCACTAAAATAATTTGCAATTTCTTGAATATTTTCTTGGTAATATATACAAATTTCTCTTTTCAATTGCTCACTAATAGTTGTATGTTTTTGGTAATGGTAATTACAATGTCAATGGTAACAATTTATTAAAATTCACACAAAATTCAAAAAAATCTTCAATTAGCCAATAATATTTACACAGTCACATGAATTGGTGATTATATTTATATAGTTGGCTTGGTCTAAAGACCTCCTAAATTTTGTGCAAATTTTAAAAGTATAGAAGTCATTTTCTGCCCTACCTTTTAAAAAAATAGCTCTATTAGTTGATGGAATAGGTCTTTAATTTTAATGTAATAAAGAGATTTTATCAAAAAAATTATTTGTTGTAGAGTTCTATTCTTTTTTAAAACATGTACTTTACTATGCTCATGAAGAATTTGAGCGCTAGGATCATTGCTAAATTTAGACTAGTTTTAGTTCATCGTTACTAAATTTAGACTAATACTCGACAATCATGTCTAAATTTGGCAGGAAGGAAAATAAATTTTTTAACCAAAATCACGTGAAGCCTTTTTGAAAAGTTTTTATTGCATTTTTGAACAAATCATGAAATCGCAATTTTGAAATTTGAGCATGTGGCGCAGCGATAGGAGGTCTTTAGACCGAGCCAACCATATATCAAATATTTTTTGGTACCATCATTCATCTTTTAAAGTCTGAACTTTGTTGATTCTAAAAAAGTAGTCTGCCTATTCATTTGACTTGACATACATTAATATTTTTAATGTTGAAGACTACATAGTGGGAAGAACTTCAGAAGACCACGAACAACTAACCTATCAGAGCTACTATTTAAATATATAGAGATTTCCTGATGTCAATAACTACTTACAGATTAATGTTAGATTAATAAATGGTGAATACGTTGGGTGTTTACAAGGACATTTACAAGAAGTATGTTGGATGATAAACGCAATTATCGCAAAAAGTGAAAATATCTATGGAACAATCAAAGTATGGACACAGGGTATATGATTAATTAATTATACAACTTTAAGTATCAAAAAAAAAATAAGAGTACTATCGTGCACAAAGTCTATAGCCACCATAACTTTTAAATACATTCTAAAATCTAATTATTTTTATTTGACCTTAATTAGAGAAAAAAACAAAATATAAAGTATTCGTGGTTTGCGAAACATCACTCCATACATTTGATAAACATTCAATTAGAAATTATAATTAAAATAATAATGGAATCATATTTACATTTAACAATAGTAGCTATATATTTATATACTGTATATGTCTATAATATTTTTAATGCCAACGATTATAACGACGATTCAAGAAAAATTCATTATATGTAGATGTATCTAATATTATATATATATATATAATATTAGAAAAATTTTTTTAATAAATTTATTTCTAATCATTAAACATTTGTTTACCTCTTATTCTAGAAATTCCTTGTGCTTCACCCAAATTAATAAATCCATCATCATTACTTGAAGAAATTATTTCACTCTCATCTTCCCATTTATTACGACAATAAACACAAGTAATCTAAATCAACAAACAATTGATTAATTATTCATATGATATCTCAATTATATAAATATTCTTTCGTTCATTCCTACCTCATCGCCACTGCTACGTTTTGAAGATTTCCATTGGTCGAAACAAACCTCATGAACATTATTTCCACAAGAATCCTTACACCAAACAAGTTTTTCAGTTTCCGACAATGTCTCATAACTAAAATCAGAGATTTTATAATTTGAATAATCAAATTATTTATTATTAATAATACTATAACACTAATTGCAAACGTACCAGATGGGACAATCACCCTCAATTGGTTGACGAGGTCTTTTAACACTACTAGCATCATCACTACCAGAGTTAACACCACCAACAATCTTTGCATATTTATCACGAACTCTTTGATTCGCCTAATGAGCAGTGAATAAATGAATGAATAAATTATTAAATTATTAAATTATTAAATTATTAAATAAATTGATATATTTAATTAACTTACCAAGACAGTTGGGTTTGGTGCTGCATTTTGGAAGATTTGTCTAAGTTCGTTAGTCAATAATGCCTTTTGATAAATGTAACTGCTACTAGGATTAACTCTAAGAACCTTCAAGTATACAAATAACTATTTATATTTATATTTTATATCAAGAAAATTAATTGATGATAATTGTGAAATGAAATAAATAAATCATTAAAAAATTATTATTAACTTACAATATGTTTACAAAGATTTCCCCCTATTTGGAATATGAAGGAAATAAAATAAATAAAAATTAAATGTTCGCCTTTTTAAAAAATAAATTACTAAATTTCTAATTTTACCTCTCGAAAAATCAGGACAACTACATTTAGGAAGAGTCGAAATCTCAACATTATAAACCTTTATTTTAAATATTTTAAATAATTAATTAAATAAACATATATATATATATATATATATAAATATGTAAGTAAATAAATGAAATAATAATATTTTTATGATATTTACATTTCCAATTGATCCTAATACTACAAACTTGTGATATGATTCACTAACTTCAGATCTATCAACCAGGAACATCCTTTGTGACATTGCACGCTCAATACGCTCTTTTACTTTCTATAAATAGTGAATACGATTAATTAACATTAATATCATTAAAACATTTATAATTTAATATTTTACCATTGAACAACTACGACGAATCATCGCAAGGCGTTTTTCTCCAGGCTCCTTAGCTATATTTGTATCTAAACGCGCTTTTTTTTTGTCTTTTTTTTGTTTAACAGTTGGAATTTCTTTGGCTTGGTCTGCGTTATTATTAGTACTTGAGGAAGAAGGACTAGTAGCAGTGATTCGTTTTTCATCTTGCTTCTTGATTTTCTTTGCAGGTTTATCAGCTCTTTTTCTTTTATTAGTAGTTTTGTTGACTTTTTCCTCTGTAAGAATAGAATTACTACCGGCAACAACACTAATAGTAGTAACATTACTAGAGTTTTCCAAATCAACAACTTTGTTATTATTAATATTATTGTTATCACTTGTAACAATTTTATCAGATCTATCATCATTATTATTATCAGTTGAAATGGTAGCAATACTAGAAGGATCAATACTATTGATTTCAGTCTCACTAATCCTATTAGTGCTGCTACTGCTGATCACAGTGTTGTCAGCTTTTTCAATATTTTGTTGTTGTCGTTGTTGTTTAGATTTAATTCGATCACTTCTTCTCAAATTTTGTTGCCTTCCTTTATTATCTTTATTAGTATTGGTACCAGCTGCTTTTCTTTTTCTCTTAACAATGCTAGTACTAGTAGTATCAAAGGTGACTGGGGTAGTAGAAGCAGAAGAAATATTTTGATTTAGTTCAATTTCACGAATCGACATTTTTATTTTTTTTTTGTTGTTATGATTTTTGCTGATCTAAACGAGTGATAATTTCAGTGTGGAGAATATGAAGTGTAACGTTACATTCAGATCAAATTTTTGAATTTCAGAAGATACAGTCAAAGCTCGTTAAATTCATATGCGATAAATTCATAATTTTTCAGGAACTAGTGCCACTTATATTAAAAATTTACTCGATAATTTCATATTTATAGTAATAATAAAATCTCGATAATTGGAATAATTCGATAAATTCATAACTTTCTGATTTTTTGTATAAGAACGCAACATGGTAGTGGGCTTTTGCTTTTTTTACATATTACACAAACATTGCATATGAACAAATTGCTAATCATCTCTTTCTTATCTTTGTTTATTATTATCTTAATTATCTATACAGTGTGTAACAAAAAAAACCGGAAATCTTTTATTTATTTTGTTCTCAATAATGGTTGAATGAAAATAGATAAAAATATATCGAAAAGAAAGCTGGAAA
>CAUDNR010004379.1:3689-26482 GCA_958430865.1 Entrophospora sp. SA101 | reverse complement strand
TGTGGAAGGAATATATAGGCATATGAATATTTGATATCATTCAAAATGATGTGAATGTGTTAATATTAGATGGGAAAACTACATTTTTTTGTAGGAAAAAACTCATGTGTTCATAATTGTAGCATTTATAATTTTTAAAGTGCATTCTTCTCATATTTGGTTAATTACCCACCTAATGTAAAGAGGAAAAATGGTTGGGATTGCAAAGGAAACTATTTATTATGATTTTATGCATACATTTTATATCCATATTTAATTAACTACATCAGATGTTTACCATCCTAAAACAATTTTAATATTTGACAATTTGAAAAATAAAATTTTTATTATTTAAAGTTGTATATATGGGGCATGCTGCAACAAAACCAGATAAAGTGAACATTGGTGTTACCAAGGATTTCAGGGTTCAAAATTTAGTCATTATCACAATTGTAATGTGATTATAATTTAGCAGTCTTATAATGTCCCATTTGTTATCTTAAATGATATATAGAATTACCTCTATATAAAAATAGTTCATATGAAACTCATTTACATCAGATCTACCATGGAACCCAAGAATTATAGCACCATTAGAAGTATTTAAAGAAGGAACAAGATGAGAAAATCACTCCTTATACACTGGCCTACAATAATTTACCAGATTTTGTCACATGATTCTGCACACCAATTTCACCATCATGGATTACATATACAGTGTGGGACAAAAAAAAAATGGAATTAGAAAATTGTTCATCACAATGTAACTAGTGGACAAAATCACATGAAATTTTTATTATTGAAGTTGAAAACCAACTGATTTTACTAGTATATTTTTAGTATGATATGTGTTCACCATTTTTTTTTCGATTACAAGTTCACAATGCCATCTCATTGATCCTACTAAGTTAATTAGAGTAGATTCGGGAATATTTCTCCACTCCTCTACCATAAATCACTCCAATTCATCCTGATTTTTTGGCATATGCCTCTCTACATTTCCCTTAACAATACTCCAAAGATTTTCAATCAGGTTCAAGTCACGACTGTTGGACGGCCAGTCCATAACCTCAGGCATATTCTCCTGGAGAAAGGCTTTGGCAAGGCAGCTTGTATGTTTTGGGTCATTGTCCTGTTTGAATCACCATCTATTTCCTAGCATCTGCTTAAATCTCTGGAGTATGTCTGCGAAGAATATCTACATAAAATTTAGCATCCATAATTTAAAGCAAAATAAATTTGTCTTTCCCTTTGCACAAAATCCACCCCATGCAAAAATCTTTGTTTGGTCTTTGGGCATAGGATGAATTGGCTGCTCACCTTTATACCATCACTCTACTGTATTTTGGAAGAGTTGGAAGGCAGTCTCATCTGAAAACAATGTCTTCTTCCAATTATCATTAAGATGCTTCCTAGCCCATTCTACTCGTTTTCATTTGTGATCAACAGTAAGCATTGGAGTTGCTTTTGGAAGATTTTTCAAGTATCCAACATCAGCTAAATGCCTTCCAATTGTTCTATAGGATACCTCTATACCTGTATTTGATAACTTTGTTGCCAAAGTTCTTGTTGAAATAGAGGAATCCCTACGAATATATTGTCCTAATGCCCTTGAAGCATTTGCTATAATCTTCTTTGGCTGACCACTACCATGTGTATGCTGTGTTGTTCCTGAATTCTTGAGCCTTTTAAGGTTATCATATATAGTGGAGAGGGGTATATTTGTGCTTCTATGTATTTCTTTAGCATCTTGTACACCCTCATTCCACAAATGTAATAAGGTTTGACATTGAGTTTCTTGCTTGGAGGTTGTCATTTCATTAGTGATGTTAGCCGGCTAATAATCTGCATGCATAATTTCTAAATTTGGTAATAGTTTTCTGCGTTACTTTCTTGTTATAGAAATAAAATTACCAATTTAGGTAGTAAACGGCTTAGCCGGCTAAGGATTTTTAAACAGCTAACATCACTACATTTCATGAGTTGTTTTTCAAAGAAGTAAAAATAGTAGTAAACACGAAAGATTGTCAAAATTTAATAATTAATCTCATGTTTCATTATCTATTTTAAACATTGTAAATCGGACTTAAATTGGGGTGGTTAGACATGACACTATGTCATTCAAAATTTTCCAGTTTTTTTTTGTCCCACACTGTATGTACAGTAATAACAAAACTGTAGTCAGTGTATGTCTTGTAATTAAATCAAATATATATATGTATGTATGTATGTATGTATGTATGTATAAATTTAAAGTTTTTTAGAACAACTAACTTTTGAAATCCTTTCATGTAATTAACAAATTATATAACATCTGTGTACAATAATAAAAAATTGTATTCAGTGTATATATATTATATGTCTCGTAATTAAATCAAAAGAATAAAAAAAACCAATAATATATATATTTTTGCATGCATAAATTTAAACAACTAACTACCTTTCATGTAATCAACAAATCACATAATGTCTACAGTTCACTTTTTCTATAATGAACACTAAATAAAATCTTTATAATAATAATGAACTCCTCTTTTGTCTCTGATTCATTTTTTTGTAATCAACTTCTCTATAATGAAACTTCCCTTTTCATTTTTTTATAATTAATTTTTCTTTATAATGAACATATTAATAAACACTCTATAACAGACAAAGGCATTTGAATCAATAATTAAAAATATTATATGTTTTGTAAATGTATATTTTATTTTTTTCAAAATAAAAAAATAAAATTTTTGCACACCTTGATAAATTTATATATAAAATTTGAAATCTTTTGGTTCATAATGAGATCTTGCAGTTTGCAGGATTAACAGGATTATTTTTAACCAAAATAAAGATTCCAACAAAAGGTGCGAAATATTTTTTGGGTTTTACAATTATTTTTGATCATGTTATTATGACCATGTTTTTTCTATTTTAAATAATTGAATTTGAACAGTCACACAAGATAAAAAAGATCAATCAATTTTGTCACATGTGACAAATTCAAATGTACACTATGCTATTTATTTATCAATCATTTAACAAAAGAATACAACTCAACCAAATCAGTGCAACATACTTTGTAACAATTTAGAAAAGATTGGCAATATTTTGGTAATATTTAGAAAGAATTGGCAATGATACTATCTCTCTTTGGAAATTTTCAAAGGAAAAGGAAAATTTTCATTTCACAAAATTGATTGCATTGTATTTGCGTTGTATAAATCTTTTGATCATTGATCATGATTATGACCATGATCATGATCACTCTCCCAATTTTTTTTAAAAAGTTCAGAGGTTGTATTTATAATAAGTAAAAAAAAAAAAATATGAAAAAGAAATCACTTGATTAAAATCGAGCCTTTTCCAAAAATGTGTTGTTAAAGAAAATTAATTAAGCTTTTTTTGAAAACGATCATCTCTTGCTACTAAAAATACCAGCAAGAAATTAATCCATTATTGATTTAGTATTAGCATTGCCACTAAAAAACAATTTGGAATTAATTCATTTATTATTTAAAAAATTATTTAATTAATTTTTAAAATCAATAAAGTTTTTTTGGGGAAAATGAAGAAAAATGTAACAATTTGGGAAATTGTTTTATTTAAAATATTATTCCTAATAATAAAAAGACCATGCCTTTTTCGAAAGTGTGAAGAAAAAAACATAACAATTCGGAATTAATTCAATTTTTAATTTAATTAAAACATCAAACCATGCCTTTTTTTGAAAATGTGAAAAAAAAATGTTATTGTTGAAGGAATTGAATGAGGCTTTCTTTGAAAAGGTTCTCCTGTTGCTTATTGTGAAGAAGAGGAATGCAACAATTCGAAAATTTGATTCATTATTTAACAACCATGCCTTTTTGAAGTGGCAAAGGAAATCCTTGTCAATATAAAAAATTGCAGTAGAGTGTGAATCGTAAATTGTAAAAAATAAATAAATCGTTAAAATAAACAAAACAAATAATAATAAAAACAATAATAAACAATAAAATAACATGTGTTCTATTTTTGTTGCCAATTGTTTCATTAAACATGTAACTTCCACTGAGGGAACAATCAGTGGAACCGCTCTTTATAGAAATGAAGAATGCATTTGCTCTGACTGTTCATAAAACTCAAGGATTGACCTTGCCACATGTAATGTTGAATGTTGACGAAAGTATGTTTGTTGAAGGGCAAGTGTATGTTGCAATGAGTCAAGCTCCCTCATTGGAAAAACTGCAAATCCTTGATTTTGATTATTCTCAATTAAAAATTTCCAGGGCAGCTTTGGAAGAGTATAAAAGATTGGAGGCTGTGAGCATTGATGGGTTACAAAAACTCACAACACTGTAAAAAAAAAGTATTCTTTGTAAAAAAATTGAATGTAATTAAATCATGATGTATTAAAATTTTAAATCCCTGAAAAAATTCCACACTGATGCTTGTGTAATGTGATGATTACACAAACTCACCGCAACCTATTAAAATCTTGTTTTTTTAATTCACAATTTCTTTTTTCTTAAGACGTATACATGACAAATACAAGCTTACAGCATGAATTTGTATATAAATAAATTACCACAAGAAGTTTTAAGTCTTCTCCATTACTCTGGCAAGTTACTATTATTATTTTATTGCTCTGAATTGCAATGTAAATTCTAACTTTATTTCATTAGACTATTGGAATTGAGATATAGATTTGTGGGAGGTTATCACTTGGGATATATTTTTTATTAATAAAAGACCTGGCACATTCGGCACTTTCAAGTGAACTAAATATACTAATGGAAAATCAGCAAACAAATAGTAAATTCTATCAAAAAGCAAAGGACATGTATAACCAACTGAAGGTCTGTTTTTTTTTTAAATAAATCTCCTAACATAATACACATGCTATGCCCTGCGACTGAGGTCAATTGCATTCAAGTTCTTCTGCAGTTTACTTGGATGGGGAAGAAGAGTTCAATGCTCAGTGCATTTGTCATTATGTTAAGAGATCCTAACCACACCCTGCGACTGCAGTTGAGCAACTTTGTTGTACAGGGCATTTCTGTGGTTTGCCTGAAGTGGGGAGTGTGTTATGGCTGTTCGCCATATCATATGTGGTTAGGAATTATTAAAACTGTGCAAACTGTCACCCTCAACTATGTTAAAATATGTTTACTATTGTGAGATCAAAATCCGCGTCTCACACAAATCTATTGATTTGGTTAAAATATTATTTATCCCTTCTTATGGCAGTATCCAATTATGTATTTCTTTGATTACTTCCTCTCACTATAGTGCTCCAGCTATTTAATTATTCACAGGGCAAGTTTCCTTACTTCCCTTCCGGTAACATTTTCTCAGCAGTTCTTTGTTATCTGCCTGAGTGGCATGTCTCAATGATATTTATAATATCTGAAGTATCCACCATGATACTTTCTACACTGATTATTATATTTATGATTCAGTCTCTTAACTGACCTCACCTAGCTAGGATTTCCACTATATAGGTGTTGGCCTAATCTAAATAAAAATAAAGAAAATAAAACTAAAAGAAAACACATGCACAACTATACTTATCAAAGGCGTCCCCCTGGTAAGATAGCAATTAATTAATAATTGAGTTAGAGTTAAAGGTTTATGTGGTTTTAGAAGCAGGTGGATAATTCCACTGGCAATAGATTATTTTAAGAGATATTTATATTCGTATTTTATTAATAAGATTTTATTGTTATTACAAGATAATAGTTAAGAATGAATTAACTGATTATTACAAGAAAGAGAAATTTACAACATATTTATACATGTTAAAGGTTCTATCATCTAGTTATCTGACTTTGTTGAAATCCTAATTTATACTAATTAATATGTTCTTTAAATATCATTTGGACCTTCTGTCTAGAATTATTTTCAAGTAATTTCTAGTCAATATGAGTCATGTAAAATTCTTTCATTTAAATATTATTCTGAGACTTTGTAATCTGTTACACTTTAGAATGTTGGAATATTTATATCTCCAATATTTGGGTTATTTTCCGAGAGCTATTTATTTGATTGGTGCGCCTTATTAATTAGTGTAACATTTATTAAATTGTACTGGTTTATTTCTTGTTGAGTTATTCCGTGATAATCGTTTCCAAATTTTCACTTCGTGATACATGTAAATCATTTCCGATTTATATGTTTGTTTCCTGTGATTTATAATTTACTATTTTACAGTATCCTACAATATATGAATTAATTAAAAAGTCACATGAAATTTTAAATATGATTCAGGCAGAGGAAGTTGGAAAAATTATATTAGAGGATTCAGAAATGAGGTGGTATTCACCTAACAATGCTCTTGTTTTTGCATCATTTTTTGATTTAAGATTCAAAAATTTGAATAGTTATCAAAGAGTGAGTTTTCTTTAAATTTATAAATTTAAAAATTCTTTGTTGTATTTACTTTTAATTTATTATTAAATATTATTTAAAGGAAATATGAATACATGCTCTAACAGAACTTAAAATAATATATGAAGAAATAAAATATTCTACTGCATCATCACCCAATTTTACACAGCCTGTCCAAGCAATTAATAAAAATTCTGCAATGGCCTCCTTTTTTTCAGTATCAACTAGAGAAATAGCTGAATTAGACAGAGATGAATTTGAAGAATCATATAAAAACATACCCCAAGTGCTTCCTGCTGAAGAAAATGAACCATTAAAATGGTGATAATGAAAAAAAAATCCCAATACTTGCTATTTTAGCCAAAAAATATTTGGCAATTCCTTCTTCATCAGTTCCTTCAGAAAGACTTTTCTCTGATGCAGGACAACAAATTACTTTGTTATGAAATAGACTTAGCTCATAGTCTGTTGACCATACTCTTTTTTTTGAAACGGAACAAAAAATTTATTGATAATTTTTTACCCGTAAAAGAACAATAAAAAATAAAATTTTAAAATTTATGTTGTAAAGAAAACGGAATTTATTGAAATGACATTCAATTGTTATTTGGACATGTGACCTAGATTCTTTCATTAATATGTAAAAGTTGTTAACTCATAAGTATAAAACAAATAAAGCTACTACTACTATTTTCAATGTAAAAATCAATTATTTTGATTTTGATTATCAATTACGAAAATTAATCAATTAACATCTCTAATGCGGTCAAAATGTTACACTAATGGATTCAATGGATCACCAAAGGACCACACATTTGCCAACCCTGCTTCATTGGACATATTTGATAAATTAATACCTGATGAGACTCATATACTTCTTATGGATTTTTTTGGACAGGTAAGTATCACACAATCAATAAACAAATGTTTCTTTTTGAATGAAACATTTGTAATACATCTTGAATACTAAAAAATACTTTTCTAATGTTATTATCACAACTAGCATCTAACATTAAATGAGTGGTTTACTAGTCTAGAAAATTGAGTCCTGATGAATTTAAAGAAAAAACCACAAAAATGATGATTCACACTATTAAGAAGACTTTTGACAATTTGTATGTTCTCAGATTTATTTTAGCAATTAATATATTGTCTTTTATTGACATAGATTTGACATAAATATTATTTTCAGCTTACAAGCCTTCTCCTTGGGTCACATGAACCCATTACAAAATATCAATTCTTTAGAACAACCACATCTGAATGGCTTCATTCATCCTTGTCTCAAGACGGTTTCTAATAGGAATTTTCTTTATCAATCATGGACAGTATTGAATTTTCAGAATAGATTATGACAAGCCTTGGATTTTTTATATGTAACTATTACAACATAATACACTTTAGGTTTCTATTATAATGATGAATTAACAAACACTTCAAGAACTCATCTCCAAAGCATGATAAATTTTAAGGAAAAATTATTTCTGTTATAAAATCTAATTTGAAAGAATTTTAATTAAGTGGTTAATTAAAGGACCTTATTGTTGAAATACTACACAAAAAAAAATACAAAATTGCCATTCTGATGTATTCCAGTGACTTAACAAGATGCAAAATGAACTTGTGCAAAAAACAGAATTTTTCTTGAGTAGATGAATATAATATACATCCAAAACATCAGGTTCTAAATTTGTACTCAATGAAATACCATTAATTTATTAAAAACATTAAAATTTTTTTTGTAATTCAACGTAAATCAATCATCCCTAAATATAACACTACTCAGCAGAAAGCCTTTACTATGATTAATCTTGATAATGATTAACATAATATAATCATTCCATTTTTAATTGAATTTAATTGGCTTTTAGTGTGCAAAAATCGGCTACCATTACACTGTCCTAATTTAGCAAAAACCCAGACTGTATTATGTAAGGTTCAGTGACAAGTCTTCGAGGGTAATTGTCCCACCTGACATGTATAAATATTGTTGATAATAATGCTATTATAAGCCATCATCAAAAACCAAAAAGCTTGGAAAACCTCAAACAGTGATAATGAAATATGATTGAATAAATGTTTACATAACATACATAAACGAAAATTAATTATTGATTAATTGTTTGCTTTAGATTACTTGCGTAATAAGTGGGAAGCCACTATAAAAAGGATATCTATATTAATTTGGGTGAAACACTAGGAATGTCTAGAGCAAGAGGTAAATAAATGAATAATCTATAATTTAGCTTTTCCAAAACTACCAATTAATTTATTATTATTTTCTAAACAATAAATACATCTATTTTGAATCGTCAACATTGTAATCATTGCAATAAAAATAAATATATACATATATTCTAATACATATCAATCTAAATAATTGTTCAATTACGATAAGACTATTTATTTTTATTTCTTTCCGTAATAATATAATATGTATATATGGATTTTTGTTTTAATCTTGGTAAAAATACTTTTTAAAGTTTTCCTTTTTGATTTCTTCAATCTCTCCACCCTTCTAGCTATAAATGTGTTCTTAGCCTGGAGACTTAAATTTTATAATTATTGGTTTGTGCTTTAAATATAATATTAACTGACCACTGAAAAATCAAATCTTTGAAAAAGCTATCGGTTCCTTCCTAGCCTCTTAACCCTAGGATAGTAACATGGCTTTGCATAGGTAAGCAATTATTCACTTGATATGAAATTTCAAATAGAAGGGGATCTATACAATCTTATTAAATATCACACTAATAGGTGAAAACTCGATCATTGCATGATATGAAATAAAGTCCGTATGTATGCTCGAGACTCTGTACAATCCCTTTAAGCAAGTAGGTGACATTCATAGTTTCTTGATAATAAATGATTTCTGGTTTTATTGGTATTAATAATTATTATTCGAGCAAATTAATATTGCTCAAAGTCTTTTCCTAACAATGCAAGTGCGTATTCGTTAACTTTCAATTGTTCTATTATTATTATGGTACCAAAAAAAAATTTTCACTATTATTATATTTAAATTCTTTGAAACGCATATTCTAACTAACGACTCGTAAACAAGATATTTATAGTAATCTTAACATATTTAACAAATAAAAATTAGTCGTCACGTATTAGTATTAGTATTAGTATGTTTTGCGAAAATGATCACCGATTAATTAACCAAAAAAAACATTTAATGGTACTTTTTGTCTTTTAAAGTCTCAATTGCTACTGTGTTCGTATTTTATTAAAAACATTTTTAACTTGTATATGATGTTATATCTTACATATACTAATTTGAAAAGATTAATTAATTAAAGCGAATTCGAATTGTTTTGTATAATAAAATAAATCTATTTTTTATTTATTTTTTTTAAAAAAAATTACTTTGACGAAAAGAAACTCAAGCTACTTTCTTATAAAGAAAATAAAATGTCAGGTTATTATTATGATTGTCATTGTTGTTATTATTATGATATCTATAATTGTGATTATAATTATGATTATAATGATTTTTCCAGATCCTCTTTATGTTGATGAGAGGAATAAATGGTACAATACACAAGCCAAGAAATGGTTTTATAGAGTTTTTGCAAAGTGGGAGTGCACAAAATGTAATCGAAATTGGACAAGCGGATATACCTGGATTTCGCTGGCTTTGTATTCGAGTGGCGCGGCCCCAAGTCAACTCAAGAATAAAAAAGTGCGATCATATCAAGCTTGTAAAGCATGTAATAGAATAAATCCAAATAGACATGATGCAAGAATTGTATACTATAAAGCATTAGAAAAAAAAACCGGTCCAAAAACACAAAAACGTCATGAGCACAAATTATGTTCAAAATGTACAAGTGGAAACCCCTGTCGCCAGGTTTATAAATATATTTATTTGTAAGTTGATATGTATCTAAAATCATAATTTGAAAACTAACTTTTGACTTTTTGATTTTTAGACATTCTGAATTGGATTTAATTGAAGTTATATTATTATCATATTAAAAATGTCAACAACATTTATAGTTCATTCATTCGTGGGACTTTTTTATTATTATTATATAAATAAATATATTTTACGAAAGCTTTGTAATCAGATGTCTGAAAATAAATTTACATTCGTCATTATAATACTAAATCTAATCTTGATCTCGATTTACTTAATCTCTATTCATCATTTGCAAATTAATCCCAAATCTCATCATCAAATTAACTAATCAAAAAAAAAATTAAAAATCTTTTTCTAAAAATATAAAATGTTTGCATTTGGAACGCGATCTTTGCATTGTAAGGAAAAAATTGCCATTTCGCTTCATTAAATACCAATGAATCAACTAATCATCATAATCAATTATTTATTTTCCCTTTCTTTTATAAATTATTTCTTTCTTGTTAAGCATCAACCACATCAACAATACACTCCTTCTTATCACATAATAAAGCAAAAGGCTGTTTATCTATACGTAATATTTCAAGATTAACAAGATATTATGCCAGTGATTCCTCAAAAAATGAACCAAATAACACGTCACAAACACCACCACGCTCAAGGAGAGCTTTATTTTACGGTAAGAATTAATCAAACGTCAATCAATAACCAATAATAAAATAATAATAAATGACAATAATAATAATGATAATAATAGTAATTTATTACTACTACTACCACTACCACCACCACTACTAACCACCACTACTACTATACAATTCAATGAAAAGTTCCTGGAGGTGAAGAACGCAAGATCAAATCAAGTTTAAAGTTGAATGCTGATAGTATTGTATATGATCTTGAGGATGGTGTAGCATTCAATAGAAAAGGTGATGCAAGGGAAATGGTTTTCAATACTCTAGAGGTAAATTATTAAATAGAGAATTAGAAGATGAAGATCTCGTCGATTAAGTTATTTTTATTTTTTTAATTTTGAAAAACTAAAAATAATTAAAAGGCTTCGGAAAAAGGAAGTTCAGAAAAGGCTGTTAGAATAAATGCTGTTGGATCAGGTAAAAATTTTTAAGAAAGTAATATAGTAAATTTTATTTTTTAAAAAATTTAATCCTATGATTAATAATGATTCTCATTAAAGGGCTTGAATTAGAAGATCTTAATGTCGTGGTAAATTTTCATCATATATTTTACCATCACATAATCCATCACATATTAAAAATCCAATTCTCAATTGATTAATTATTTATTTAATTGGCTAGCTTCGCTCAAAACGTCTTGAAGGAATTGTCATACCAAAGGTTAGATCAGCAAAAGATGTCCAATTTGTTAGTAGGATGATAGATTCAATAGCTCCTGATAACACGTAAGATTATGTGGGTGAATTTTTGCTATAATATTTTTGGGTGTATTGGAAATTAGTATGTCTAATGTAAAAAATAAATATCTACATCTATATCTATATATTTTTAGCCGATCTAATATTCGTTTACTTGCATCGATAGAGAGTGCAATGGGAATTATGAATATTAAAGAAATTGTTACATCAGATTTAAGATTGGATGGTTTAATTGTATGTTATTTTATTTCATTATAATGAATGATGTTAAAATCTATTTTAATTTTAAATATTTTAAAAAAATTAGTTTGCAGCTGAAGATTATTGTGCTGATCTAGGTAAATTAGTTGATTAATCAATTTATTATTCCTCCTTTTATTTTATAATCATCAATAATCAATTCTTTCCATTTAACTAATCAATGTTTTTCTTTTTAAATCATTTGATAGGAATGATTAGGACACCATCTTGTAAAGAATTATTGTTAGCACGTCAAGCAATAGTAGTAGCTGCAAGTGCATATGGTTTACAGGCCATAGATATGGTAAATTAAATAAATGATTTTTTTTTCTTTACGACATTCAATTAATTTTAATTATTTTCAATAGGTTTGCCTTGATTTTAGAAATAATGAAATTTTAATGAAAGAATGTAGAGAGGGTCGTGAAATGGGATTTGTTGGAAAAGTAAGAAACTTATTTCTTTTTGAAGAAGTTATTGATTAGCTGAATGAACTAGTTGATTGTTATTATTATTTGATTTTTTCTTTAAAACAAAAATGATAATTATTATTATTATTAATTTTTGATTTTGCTTTTTTAGCAAGCAATCCATCCAAATCAAATTGATATTATACAAAAAACATTTTTACCGGATGAAAAAGGCATGTAAACGAATTAATTAATTTATAAAATAAATAAAATAAAATATTGATTACGTCTCTCAACTAATGATATATTTTTTTAGATGTTGAAAGAGCCGCCAGAATTATTCATGAATATGGGATTTATTCCAAAAAAGGAATTGGAGCATTTGATTTAGATGGAAAAGTGTAATTAAGCGAACATAAAATATCTTTATTATATTATAAAGATTCTATTTAAATGGTTTTTTTTATATATATTTATTTTTTAATAGGATTGATCTTCCGGTTGTTAAATGGGCTGAACGTTTAATTACTAGAGCTAAATCTGCAGGAATTAAAATTCCAGAGATTAAGAGTGAAAGTCAAGCTTAATAATAATCATTATATTAACTGCCAATAATTGAAAATAATGACAATTAGTAATTACAAAAAACATTGATAACAATATCAAAGATATATAAAGTAATATATAGAGAAGAATTATTATTATTTATATATTACTTGGTGAAATCTTTTCTTTAATATTTTGGTATTCTAATAATTTTCGTTTTTTAATTTTTGTTATAACGTTATATTAATTAATTAATTGATTTGACATTAAATATTTATATATATATATATATATTGAAGTTGGGATTTATCCGAAATCAATTTTGAATTCATCAGTACATAAATAAACTAGATGTACCACGCCTACATAATGTATATTTGCAATATTTAAACAATATTTAAATATTTTTCATCTCGTTTTTTTTAATAAATGCTATTTTATATATTGTATATGTACTGTATATATATATATATATATATATATATATAATAAATAATATATAAAAATAAAAAATAAAAAATATTTATTATACAAATAATTTCAACCGAAAAAATAATAAATATCTAGTTAATAAATAAATAAAAATTCATCATTATTTTAAGATTAAACCATTGGTTAAGGATCAGAAAATGTAAATGTCAATTCAAACTTTACTTCTCCCTCTTTATTACTCATTTGAAATTCGGTTTCAATTAGAAAGTGAAAGCGGAGAAGATTGATTGTTATTATCAGATATTAAGGATGACGACGATGATATTCTTCTCGCTTGTCTATATGATTGAGTATCTGGTGGTACATTTAAATTTAAATTATTTTGTTGATAAGATAATAATTTATTATTACCTTCATCATCATTGTCACCATTATCGTCATTATAATCATTGTTATTATCATTGTCATAATGATTTCCTTCATCATTATTGTCATTATCATTGTCATAATGATTTCCTTCATCATTATTGTCATTATCATTGTCATAATGATTTCCTTCGCCATTATTGTCGTTATCATCGTCATAATTATTTCCTTCATCATTTTCATCATTTTCATTATTATTTATTATTTTAGATGTAGATGATGATGACAACGATATTGTTGTTGCTGGTGCTGGTGTAGTTAATGTATTCGTACTAGATGACTCCGACATTTCTGTTGTTAGTGAACTACTGGTCATTGGCATTTTGGTGGCTGTGGTAGTTGTGTTCGGGATTACAGATTCTGGATAATTTGGTCTTTTAGCAGAAGCCAATTCATTACTTTTAATTCCAAGAGTGTTGAGCATAGATGGTAAAGCTCCTAGTCTTGCATAAAACATTTGAAGTCTTAGCCTTAAACATTCAGAATAAAGATCCTCTATTGTTCTATTAATATATAACCCTTGTCTAATATTACGTATAAACACATAAAATTCACAAACTGCCACTAATCTATCACGACAATATCGATCAATCAATGACCAGTCATCAGAATTTGTTATTCTAAATTGAAACTGTAAAGGACCTGATCTACCACAACACTGACATCCTGTAGTCTTGGAATTATTACCAGAGAGTCTTTCCCATAACAACTGTTTTGATGCTGAATTACGTATGGGAGAAGGATTAGTGATTAGATATTGTTCTTTCTCCGAACCTTGTGGTGCCTCCTCAATAAAACAAGTGTTTGAAACTATTGCATCAACTATTCTACGCGATGAAACCCTGGAATTACTACCAAATCTCATACAAGGATCAACATCATCTTCCAAACAATGTCTCATAAATAATATAGTGTGTATTTTCTGTAATCTTATTGAATTACTCTGACTGACAAACTCTTTGAATTCCAATAATAATTCATTATCGATACCTATTCCATCTTCACCTGTAGGATTAGGTAAGGTTGCTGCAGCTTCTGGTGCTCGTTCACGTAATCCAAACAATTCAGCAAAATCAATACTTGCTCTGAACGATGGGTCACTTGAACTTGAACGTTTACTTTCAGGTTGTGATTGTTGTTGGTGTTGCATTGTTTGTTCTAGTTTTTCCCTTAATTCATTTAATTGTGAACTTTCTGCAGCTAAACGTTCTTGAGTTTCTGCTAATTGTTTTTCTAATAATTTATGTTGCACCTCTAATTTATGCTTGTCTTTACCTATAACAGCTACCATATCATTAGCTTTCTCAAACAAAGCCTTGGTCAATTCTTCAACTTCCCCCTCAACAATGTCTTTTGAATGTTGCAATTCTGCCACTTTATCAATCTCGTCAACATATTTCTCATTTAAAATTTCCATATCTTGTTTTAAAGCTTCCATTTTCCTTTCCAGATCATTGTATCGATCAGTTTTTATATCAATTTGATCTTCTAATTCTTCAATTGTTTTATTTAATTTGTTAATATAACTAGTTTGTTCTTCAGCTTTCATGGTTCCTTCTATGATTTGTTTATCTGCAACTTCCAATTTTTCACGCTGTTCCGAGCATTCTTTATGTAGATTTGCTAGAAAAGGTATAATCCTAGCACAACGAGAACAACTGGCTGTCTCTTTAATTGGTGTTATTTTTTGACAAATACATTCATCTCCATAATTATCATTATCTTTGACACCATCGCCATCACCATTATCATCATTTTTATCATCATTTTCATTATCAACATGATTATGGTTACTGTTAATGCTTTTTAGATTATTGTTGTTATGATTAGTTGTTGTTGCTGATAATGATGATCGAAATTCATCTTGATTTTGTATTGAATTCCAATCGTCATTGAATTTACCTAATAAATCACTCGATATATTAATATTTAATGAAATTAACAATGAATAATTGAATGAATTGGAATAATTGTTAATTTGAAATTTGAAGTATTAGGGGAAAAAAAATGAGAATCGAAAAAAAGAAGTTAACGTAAATAAGCAAATTGTTTTATTAATAATTAAAAATTTACCATTAGTTACCAGATCACTTCTTGGCATGCTTGCAATTGGCGTGGTTGGCGTAGTTGTAGCATATATTGTAGTTGGTGTAATTGGAGTCGATGCCTCACTTTCAGTCATTATTTAAATTAAAAAACTAAACAGGAAATTTTTCTTCTTTTTTTTAAAAAAAAAAATATAAAATTGCTGAGAAAATTATTAATTTTTTTCTTAGTAATACAATACTAATATAAATATGTGGCTGGCTGAGATTACGGAAATTTTATATATTAATATTAATATAATTTTTGGTAATATTAATATATAGTAATAGTCAGTTACTTGATGTTGATCATCTTTGTCTTTTTCCTCCTTTCCTTCGAACATTAAAATTATTATTATTAAATTATATTAATAAAAATTATTATTAATGTCTCTTCCAAGTGCTGATGAACTTGAACAACTCCCTGAAATAGGTTGGAAATTAATTTCAATACTTTCTCTTTTATAAAGCTTGGAAATATACTTCCCGGTGATTATACATTATTTGTTCTTGTTCTTGTTATTTAGAGAAGCAATGGGCAGTTAAAGCAATGGAACATGCTGAAACATATTTTAAATTAGTATCTTCTGTCGATGGGAAAACTCTTCGCTTGACAAGGTTTCTCCGTTCGTTCAAAATTCCATCCTTTTCGTTTTCAAAAAAATCAATTAATAATCAACAATTATTTAATTCTTTATTTTTAGACTTGACGACGAAATATATGAAGATTTTATGAATTCATTTACCGATATTGATATTGAAACGATTGATGAAGATTTAATGAAATCAGATGAAGGAAAAAAAAAGTGGAGGGAATGGATAATGAAATACGATACAAAGGTAAAAGATTATAATTTTGGAACTTTACTAAGGAAAAGTGCTAAAAGAGGTTATGATGAAGACAATACTATATTTGGTAATTATATATATATATATATATATATTTAATCAAATTTATGATATAAAATATTATCATCATTCATAATATAATTTTATTACTATTATTAGTTACACGAATGCAGGTAAATATTTCTTTCGATTAATAAAAAAAAATAATAACATGTCTTATTTCACATACTTCCTTCGTTCACTTACCACTCATTCTCAAATTCTCATTATTTCTAGTTTTATGCAATTGAAATTGCAAGAAATAAACAAGGATTAAATTCTTACTTGGTATCAAAATAAAGATAAAAAAAATTTCATTCATTTAGATCAATTGATAATTTCTTGTTGTTTAATGTGTAAAGATGCATATGTGCATTCATATGTATATATATATGTATATATATATATATATCATGAAAACTTGTTCGTTGCAAGTTTTTAAGATTGCCAATACAATTTTCTAATTATCTTTCAAAATGTCTAATAATAGTTTTTAATCCTTAGAAAATTAAAACTTTTGTTCAACAATCTATAAATTCCAAAAAAAGATGCTCTATCATTAAGACATATCAACAGGGTGATAAATGATTTAGAAAATCTTAAATGAATCAGTATATCTTGAATATAATACTTATTTTTGAAATAATATATTTACAATAGAATTGTTAATGTGAATAATCTATGAACAAATAGAATGGATTTAACAAAAATTTGATAAAAAAATAAGATAATGGTGATGATGACAAGTTGAAAATGATTTAATTACATAATTTATGGATACTATCTTAATTATTGATGGGATAAAATCAGTCAAGATTAATATTCAAGAACTAGAAGTGAATTTTGATTCTAATTTACCATCATACGAATTCTGTGTTTTTCATGGATGAATTTCAAGATAAATAATAGTCATAATGAAAATTAAGGTTAAATAGTTGTGTGGGTATAATCCAGCCTGTCAAAATTTAAAAGAAATGTATTCAGATTATTATATTGGATTAAAATAGATAACAGGTTTTAAATTTGATATAATCATTACTTATTCGCAGATTTCAATCAATGTATGAATCCTTTTTTTTTATATGTTATATATAAAGATCGGTTTTTCAGTTTACATTTGACCCAAAAATTTCAACATTCTAAATTCGTTAAATATGCAAAATATACATAATAATTTCACAAAAAATTATAATAACTTGTAGCTTGGTTTTGGCGAATGTGTGTTGCGAAGTAGAGATGCTGGAAGGATTGTTTCTAATCTGTTTTTTTATTGGCTCATGGGTTATTTCTCTTACTACTCCTTTTATTATCCTTTCTTTGTTCCCTGTTGGAATTTTCGTTATATTCGTTCTATTCGACTCAACTTTCAATGTAATTTGAATACTCAAATTGATAATAATAAACAAATAATTCAAATAAGCCTTATTTGAATAGAAACCCTAATGACGTTCTATTTTTTTCAATTCATATATAAAATTCATCATCTCCCCCAGCTTTTATACTCTTATTGTTTCAGGTTCTAAAATACAACGCCTTTGAGTAATTAAGTCTGTGCCTCCAAAAAAAACTCGTTCAACCAGGACATGATTGTTATTTTGTTATTAGATTAAAAATTAATAGATTTAATTCTAAATAAGCAGAGTGCTGAGTAGTTTCTAGCCTAAGCTCCGAACGATTCAGTTCAAACTGAGAATTTTGGTTCCGTTCAAAGTAAAAAACCAAACCGAATGAATCGAAATTTTTCGGCTTGAACTGAGCCATTCGGAGCTATATCTGCAATATTGGTGTGTGGAAAGAAGCACTTGATACTTAACTTTCTTCAAAGAATTCTTCACATTATTATTGTGCAGTACATGCTTTGAACTTAGGCATAAAGCAAGAGTTAGAATTGGTTAGTAATTCAATTGATAGAATAGGTGAATTAATGATCAAAATTAAAGATTCAACTCGCCTTTGTGATAAACCTCATGGTTTGTGTGACTTAAAAGGAATTAATAAAATAATTAACTCACGGAAAAATTATCTAATATTCTAAATTTAACATTCTTATTTAACTCGGAATTCAAAATCATTCATTCGCTTTAAAGAAAACTTGGAATTATTCTTAAAATAAAGGTCTTGTTTATTTTTAAGGAATACCTTTAATTAGAACAAATTAAGAGTTTTTGAAAATCAGAGAACTAGATGATTGAACCTTTAACATGTATAAATACCGTTGTAATTTTCTTAATTTCATGTACTATCTTCATAATTATTTTTATCATATAAATAATAAAAACATAACAATAAAAATATATCCAACTAAATTCTTTACTAGACCCATCCAACTAAATATTTAATTAATTATTATCTTACCATGGATGCCTTTGCTAAATATAGTTGTATGTATTTATTTTAGAAACAGATCTTAGGAAGAAACCTAGGTAAGGCCAGAAGGTACTAAGCTGACAATATTAAGAAAAGCCCAAAGGTATGGGGTATGAGGCTAAGGATATTAATAATTTGGACTCAGGCAGATAACAGAGAGTTTCTGCTGGAAAAATATGAGCAGGGATGATAAGAATTGTTGCCAGAAAATTATTAGTGAAAGACACTATTAAAATTATTGATTATAAAGCAATTGTATTTTAGGATTAAATAATTAAAGAATATTGGAATTGTATTATTAATAGAGTGTCCAGGATTTTGCTATTACTATGAACTTTTCCAATTTGCAATTTACCCAATAAAGGCAATTAAATTCTCTTTATTAGTAAGATCCTTGTAATTTCCAATCCTTTTTGGTCCACATGTTAAGTCATCAAACACTGTTGTTCAGTTATCAACCAATCAAATTTCGTTGTCACTGCAAAATCCTGGACACCAACTAGGCTCTCCACAAAAATTTTTAAATATGTGTGTCACCAATTAATTTTGGGAGAGCGTATTTTAATTGATGATAACAAATTTTTATTATTTTATGTGGATCAGAATGAATAGGCTAATACTAACGAATTAGATTTATTAGCGAATAATTTTGTTTTAGTGATTTGATAAAAATGATTTATTTAATTTTGTATTTAGTCGAAACTAATTATTAACTTATTATTAAGTTAATTTGTTACAAAGTTATTCTTTGATTACAGCGAATTCTCATTCCTTATATACATGTTTGATTATATGTATCCTAGTTTAGGATAATTAGCCTAGATTAAGATATTTATCCTAATTCAAGATAATTCTCCCAAGTTAGGATAATTCTCTCTTTCTAGGATAATTATCCTTCTTTGTACACAGGATAATTCTCCTAATCTAAGATATATATCCTGATTCAGGATAATCTTCATTAATTTCTACTAAATAAAGGTCTAATGCGAACGTGTTACTAATTAATTACTTCTGCGGAATGTAACACGAACTCATATAATTAAATTGAATCATTCGGAAATTATTACAAAATAAAAATAGGATAAAATAAAATTAAAAATAAATAATAGATGAAATAAATAACTAAAAATAAATAATGAATAACTAAAAAATAATAAATAAATAAATAAATAATATAGATAATATAAAAATAAGATATAAAATATTACTCCGGATTTTCGGGGTTATTGATCAGCGAATTAAGGTCCAATTCGCATTCCGGTGACATATTCTTTTTTAAATTTAGGAGCAGTGACATTGAAATTCTGTTGACGCACCCAGCTTTGACACTTTTTTGCAATATCCTCATCATCTACAAGTCTAATTGTTTTTTTATGTTTACCTTTATTTGATAGTGGAAGTTTATTATACCTTAACCAGTAATTAGTAATCTTACAAATTTGATGTGTCTTCCAAGGACTACCATCAACATATACCAATTTTGCTACTTCCAAACTGGATTTTACTTTGTTACATTGTTCTTTTCAACAGATTTCAAATATTCATATATGGATCTCTTTTTATTATACTCATCAGCTATCATATTATGCCCTTTATCCAATTCAACTTTTAAGTCCTTTATTTCTTTGTCAATACTATTATTAGACCATATATTATCATCAGATCCACTTGAACTTTCTATTAACTCAAGATTTTCATTTATTTCTGAAGATGGATCATTATGAACTGGAAATTAGGTTGTAATCTTACTTGCACTAGCTTTATAAATAAGCCATTTGGGCCCCATTTATCATAAAATGTTGATTTTGGAACTTTACCTTTCATACATAGTTGGCTCGATCTAAAGACCTCCTAAATTTTAGGCAAATTTTAAAAGTATAGAAGTCACTTTCTGTCCTACCTTTTAAAAAAATAGCTCTATTAGTTGATAGAATATGCCCTTAGTTTTAATGTAATAGAGAGATTTTCGTAAAAAAACTATTTGTTGTAGAGTTCTATTCTTTTTTAAAAACATATACTTTACTATGTTCACAAGGAATTTGTTCACTATGATCATTTCCAAATTTAGGAAAAATATTACCAAATTTAGACTAGCCATTGACTATCTTATCTAAATTTGACAGTAAGAAAACTAAAATCACGTGAAGTACTATTTTTTGAAAAATTTGACTGCGTGGCGCAGCAATAGGAGTCTTTAGACTGAGCCAACCATATAAGCCTCTTTTCTTTTTTTTCCAATTCATTATTGTTGGTCCAAGTCAATTCAAGTTTTGAACTAATTAGTCTATCTCTACATTTTTTCTCTTGTTCTAAATCTAAATCATTTTCCCATCCACTATCCTCATCATCACCCCATTCACCTTCTTGCAGCTCAATTTCTTCCATATCATTATCCATAAATGTTTGAAAATTGCTTACCTCAACATCTTTTAATAAATTCAAATTAATTTCACACCAGAGTTAACTTCTATTTTTGATTTTTTTGAGCCAAACTTCCCATTTAATTCTCTTGATTGATTTTTGTTTTGAAGCTAGAGGCATTTTTAAAATTCAAACTCAGTCAAATAATAAAAATAAAAATATATGGTTTATTCAGATGTGCGTATTACATAAAAGAATCAGGCATCCCTATTGGACAGACATAAATTTGCCCCTGAAAATCTAGTCCGAAATTTTACAAACAATTAATAAAATACCCCAACTTTGAACTCTAATAACTTTTTCAAAAATTATGTTAATACAGAAAGTAAACTGATAAAATAAAAGAACATTTCTCATTCTTTCAGCTTATCAGTTTACTTTTTGGCTGTAACACAAATTGAAGTGCTAGATGCAGTTAGAAGTTATGCTATAATTGTTGATGACTCTAAATGATTGGCACCATGGTGATCAGTGGTGCAAAAAGGGTAAAAAATTGTCAGTTGATAACAGTGTTGTGACCCGAAACTCTGAGTTTAGGGAAAACCAGAAACAGAAACTAACAGAAACCAGTTTAGGTTAGTGGTTTATGTTTAGGTTTAGTTTTAGTTTTAGTTTTCTGCTTAGTGTAAGTTCATTTTCCAAAATGTTTCGGGAAGCCAAAAGAGTTTCTGGTCACAACACTGGTTGATAATGTTTAACAAATAATAAAGCACAATGTTTTGGCATAACAAACTTTACTCTTTTTATGTATGTATAAAGTCACATAGATTATTGTATCAAAATATTAAAGGGCTTGTAATGTTTCTTGAAAACTTTTATATGTAGGAAGCTGAGATTCAAGAAGTTCATAACATAAAAATTTGTAATTTTTTAATTTCCAGCCAACACTATCAAGTATTCTGACCAGAGCTATACATTTTTTTTATCGGTTTATCAACAAAAAACTTTTATTTTACCAAGTGAACCACATGTTGTTATAAGTCAAGCTAATAAAATAACTAAAAAAGAATTTTAAAGTAGTATTCAATGATCTTGAAAGAATTCTAGGGTTGTTCTTTATACTTTTTGTGTAGACATGAGAGTTAATGTGTGAGGACAGTGAGATTTGGGAATTTTCTTATTTTATTAATAACAAAATTTTATATTAAAATGTCAATCATTTCTCTGATTCATTCATGAATCAGCAATTAAATTTTGTTTAAGTTATAGATAAATCGAAATTCATTATTAAAATTTTTGATCATCTGATTTTAATCCCTTTTCTGGCCACCAAAACTATTTCTGGCTTATAAAACACATACAGTGCAAATCATCTATAATCATTAATTGCTTATAGTAACAATTGGTCAACTTCAAAATACTAAAACAAAAAAAAATTATATCAT
>CAUDNR010004378.1:136905-151473 GCA_958430865.1 Entrophospora sp. SA101 | reverse complement strand
ATTTGGGTCATGTATATTATCATTTTGCATATTCTCCCAAGCAAGCTGTGTTAAAGTCAGTTTTCTCTTTTGAAATTTTCTCTAACATTAGGAAGTTTTTTCCTACATAGGATTTACATTCAAACCTCATCACAACACAGTGGATTTCTTGTTAACGGATTTTATTAATAAATTTGTTCCTGTTATTTCACAAAAACAAATAGAACATCCTCATGTATTCAGCTGCAGCTTTAAAATATTTTATGTGCTTTACAAAATGTTTCTCTATCGACTTTTGGTGGTTCTTCATCATCATTTTCCCGTGGTTTAGATATATCTTCTTTACCACTATGAAATATTACCTTCTATTACTATCTACAAGTTTTTCTTTCTTACGGTTTCCATTTTTATTTATAATTGGATTATGTCAAATGTTTTTTTGCTATATTAATATAGAAAGAGCAATTCGGGAGTGGATTGACAAAGAGAAGAAAAAATGATGTAAAGTGATGATGATGAAAAAGAAGTTCATGATGTTAACAATAATATTATCATTTGGAAATAATGATAGAGTGACCAAATACTCATCAATGGCTTTGATCCAAGTATTTTCTTCACATTCAATTACTCTGGTGATTTTTATCTTGTATTTAATATTTTATACATATGTATCTATGTATTATTGGTCGAATCAGAATAAAAACACAATCTATCTTTTATCCTTTCCTCAAATATGGATACCTTTCCCTTCACTATTGTGTCATGTCTACATTTGACATTATTATTCATAATAAATGATTGCCAAGTAACAACAAAACCACGCAGAAATGAAAATCCAATCAACTTTGAAAGCCATATAATGTCCTGGAAGATATTTTTGTTGTATCCTCATTTCCATGAGTTCTACCCATTGGTCTTGTATAAAGCTCTGAACAAGCTGTAAAGATATTAAGTTAGCTCCAACTCAACTCATTCGGAGCTTTAAGTCTAACTCTTAGTGGCTAGACACATGGGCTTTCCAATAGAAATGCGTGAAACTCAAAATTATTTAACTTTATTATTATTTGCTAGGAATTAGCATGACTAATATCATGTTTAAAACATTACCTTATGGATAAGACATAAAGTTGTAATTACACCAGAGACATACATTTATGTGTAAAGCATAAAATAGTGTTGATGTTGAAACCATTTAATTGTATATAAGAAGCTTAAATTCGATGTACTTTAAACATAACTTTGCGATAAAGTTTTAATAAATTTAACTTGGTAATAAATAAAGTTTAATAAATATTAGAAGCAAGTTAATAAATAGTTTCGACTAAATAAATTTTCTTTCAATTAAATACGCTCTCCCCAATAATAATTGGTAAAAAAAAACTCTATACCAATATTAATGCTGTTTGTGCTATAGAGATTTTTATGTCAGGTGAAATGAAAAAAAATCAGGGCAACAAAAAAAGGTCATTAATCCTCAGAATGGCAAATATAAAATGCCTAGAGTATTAACCCTTAACACCTCACTCATAAAAAGATAAGGTATTATGTATATAGGCGAAACGTTATTTATCTTTGTGAATTACTAGAACTTATTTTTTGTATCTGCAATAATACTAATTTGATTAATTTGGTCTTAAATTTGGTTACAAAGCATTAGCATTGTATCTTCTTGCGCCAATCAAAATTTGAATCATAAATTTTAAATTTCTTAATGACCCAAAGAAATATTCCAAGAAATTGAAACACAAAAGATATCGGATGCTTGTAAAGCTCCATTTAAATATGACTCTGAATGGTATCATCCTCCTGATTATTTATTATCAGGTGACCTGAAAAATTTTATATATAGGACTTTTTCTGTGATTAGCCGACACATAATAGTCACAGGACATTGCAAATCAAATGTCATTCAATATAAACGTTACACAAATAAAATTATTATCGTTCACTTCAAAAAAAAAAATCTCCGTTTTTCATATAGTGTGAGATCAAAATTCCGCGTCTCATACAAATCTCTTGGATTTAGTTATAATATTATTTATCCCTTCCTATGGCAGTATCCAGTTGTGTAATTCTTTGATTACTTTCTTTTCTGTATAGCGCTCAAGCTATTTAACTCTTTGCAGGGCAAGTTTTCTTACCTCCCATCCGGTAACGTTTTCTCAGCAGTTGCTATGTTTTCTGCCTGAGCCGGAACATATCAATTATTATCCCTTCTGATAATAATCCCAGTATCTTCCTTGATACCATTGTGTTATGTTTTAATGGTTCAGTGTTTCTTTACTGACCACACCTAGCTAGGGTTTTCACTTATTTAGGTGTTGGCCTAATCTAAAATAAAAATAAAGAAAATAAGATTAAAGAAATATATACAACTATACTTATCAAAGGCATCCCCCAGGTAAGATAGTAATTAATTATTAATTACGAAAATGTAATTTTCAAAGATAACAAGGTCAAGGTCAAGGTCAAGGTTTATTTATAATAATATTTGAGTTTACTAAAAAAAACTAATAAAAACTAATAAACTAATAATTACATGAAAGAGAAATTTACACGTATTTATACATTTTAGAGGTTCTATCATCTAGTTCTCCGATTTCTTTAAAATCCTAAATTATACTAATTAATGTATTCTTTAATCATTATTTAAACCTTCCATGTAGAATTATTTTCAAGTAATTTCTAGTCAACATGAGTCATGTAAAATTCTTTCGTTTAAATATTATTCTGAGACTTTGTAATTCGTTACATTTTAGAATGTTGGAATATTTATATTTCCAATATTTCCGTGAGTCAATTATTTTATTGGTGTTTGAATAAATTGAACTGTTTTGATCACTTGATCAGTTTTTCCGATTTTATTTGCGTGTAACTTTTTGTAAATCATTTCCGATTTATACGTTTCCCATGATTTATAATTTACTATTTTACACTACATATGTATGATGCAAGAAGAATAATTATCATGGGAGAAATTTTACTTAATTAAACTACTACTACTTATTTTTTTTCCATATATTTTAAACTATTCTTTTAATATTAATTACATTTATAAAATCAAATTGTCTTTACATATGAGTTGTGTTAAATTGATGTTTTTTCAAAATTTTTGATCTTTGAAGTTAACTATGCATAATAGTAATACACAATAATATTAATAATGTGCTTGAGCCATATTTAGTGTCTGAGTTTGAAGCAACATAGGTTGATCAATATTGGTACTTAGAATGACTTTTACACAGGTTTTGTACATCTTATTACTTTTAAATCTTCAAAGAATGCTGAAATTCTTTTATTGTTGAGTCACAATAAATCAATCATTAAAGCTTGGTGATGATGAAGTTATTCTTTAAATAATGCGATTTTGTTTTCCAACTTACATCATTTATCAATTAATCCTGTTAGAAAAAAAAAGCTTATAAAGCAATCAAATAATAATAAAAAATGTACAAAAAATTGTTTGTTACACATCATTCAGTTCTCCACAAAAAAAAAACAAGGTTAAGTTCTAAAGTTCTAAATGAAATTTTATTTTTAAAAAAGGAAATTTGTTTATGATAATTAAATAATATATAAAATATATAAACTGTTACAACACCCAAAACTATTATCATAGGAAAATAAAATGATTTAAATGAAACCAGTTTAACAAATAAAATTTTTTTTTACTGGTTGACTGAAACTTTTACAATTAAATCTCTGTAATTGGCCTGAACTATAAGATAGACAAAATATATCATGTTGATATCTAAATAAATAGTGATTGATCATGTCATTAAAACAAAAATAATGTTTTCTCACAATAATAAAAACTGATGTAAAATTCCAATAATCAAATGAGTGAAATTTATTTGTAGGTCTAAATTTCTAAATCCATTTGGTTAGAATCTATAAATATGATAATTTATAACATAATAAAAATAATGTGGTTACCATTATTATTACTATAATATATGTAATAATTGTGTTGATGTTAAATTTTAAAATCAATAATCAAAAGTTACCATTAATATTATCTAAATCAATTTGATGTTCTGTAAATGTGATAATTTATAACATAATAAATAATATTAATGCTGATATTAAATGAATTTTAAAATTAAATAATTGATGATAATTACCAATATTGTTGCTGATAATTGTAACTTTATTGGAGTTTACAGGTTGTGGAAGATTTGTAAAATTGAATAATCTACTTGTATAAATAGCATTTGGATGAACAGTTGCAGTAATTGTTGGAAGGTTAAAGGGCTTTTTATTTGCTTTTTCAAATATTTTTCTTATTTCTTTTAATTTATTTTTTTAAAATAATACTTAGAATCATCATATGCAACTGCATCTTTCCAAAAAGTAATAATTTTTAAAATTTCATTTGCTGTTGGTCTTTTTTTAGGATCAGCATCTGTACATTTGTATGCTAACCTAATATAACATTCTGGAGTATTGTCTGAAAAACTAGGTCTTAAGCCATTACAGATCTTGATAGCAAGATCTAGATCATGTGGTTGATTCTTGAATGGTTGTTGACATGTTGATAATTCTGACATTAAGATCCCAAAGCTATAGATGTCAGATTTTTGGGTGTAAGACTTCTTATTTAATACCTCTGGTGAAATATATGGCAGTACTCCAACTATACCATTTTTACTTGATATTTTTTGATTAGTTGGGCCTGATAACCCTAAATCTGTAATCATTGCCTGGTGTAAATAACCAAAATATAAAATATTACCACTGTGAAGATCACCATGTGTAAGTTTTTCTTGATGAAATGTATTTAAACTTGAGACAATATCATAAAGTCTTTTAATTTTATCATCCCATCTTGTGCCATTTGATTTTAAATATTTTTTAAAATCTCCTTTGTCTGCATATCTCATTATGAGAACATATTCTCTTGTATTTGGATCTTGTGAAATGCCATAAATATTAACAACACCCTTGTAATAAGGCCCTATAAATTTAATATGATTTTGAAGCTTTATGAAATTTAATAAAAAATTAATATATTATTTAAAAGTCTTTAATTGTTAACTAATTACATCAAATTATTTACCTCTTTTAAAAATTCTTCAGAAACATTTTGTGAGCTTTTAAACTTTTTTAATGCTACATAACCATTTATACAATAGTATCTTTTATTCCTTTTAACATATCTAGGACCATCTGACCAGTAACACTTATACACAGTTGCAAAACCACCTTCACCTATTCCTTCATCAACTATGAGTTGGTCATAAGGAATCCATTCAAGATAATGATAGCTATCAAATCCTTTGGCTTCAAGTTGTGTATTTCTGATTATTTCATCCAATTTTTCATTACCACTGCTAGTCCAACTTTGAGCTAACAATTTGGGATCACATGATTGACACCACTGATAATTAGTATTATATCTTGCACAAACAGAACAAAAATATGCGTGGTCACGTGATTTACAGAACGCCCGAGGTCGTCATTATTTGACTCATTTTAGTTTTTTTGGGCTATTTGTGGTATGCCAAAGACACAGTTGGATAAAGTTTATTCGTTTATTTGAAAGACTTGTTGCGTATTTCCATACCATCCTAAACTTTTTCAAAATATAAGGATGTTTTCATTGCGCACCAACGGAATTTGTTTTTCGGTTTTTTCCCCGTTTCACAATAGACCGAATCTCATAAAACCACCATGCCAATATCCTATGATCATATTTTTGAAATTGTTGTTCCGCTTTGAAATTTGAGAGTATGTATATTATCTTTTCGACTGTATGTATGATTTATTTTAACGTTGACTTGTCAATTTCCCTCACACACAAAACGGATTGTTGAAAAATTCCGAACACGATAATTTGTTCGGAAAAAGCAAGCAGACTTACCGGTAGTATTCTGGCACATTCTCTTACTAAAAGCATTAAAGAAGCTCGCTCGGAAAGTTGTCTGAAAAAAAAACTAGATTTAGGTTATAGGAAGTATTTTTATTTTTATATTACATCCATCTAAATTTAAATTTGCGTCTCATATCAATTCCTTGAATTCTTTTACCACTAAAAAACTAATTAGATACCTATCATTACTATAATTTGGGTGATTGAAATATCATAATGTTTTTATTTTTGAAGATTATAAAAATTTAAAAATTTTTTTAAGTTATTGGTTTTATTAATAAATAAAAAAATAATAACAGTATATTATTTAAAAATATGTGTAATTAATTATTTTTACTCTTTAATTTTAAATAATTTTTTCTATTTATCTAATAATGTCGCCTTTATATGATTTTTGTTATTTATTACTTTTTGCAAACTTTTTCTTTTTTAAAGTACTGGTTGAGATGTTTGAATGATGACTTCCTGCCGTTCTTATTTGCATTGCAGAAGTGGCTGTTGAAGTGGTTGGTGTACTTATCGTTGAAGATGAAGAAGAAGAAGAAGATGCTGAAATCGTTGGTTTTGGTGCTATACCTTTTCGCTTATCTTGTTTCTGTAATAATGCCATTTTAGCCTATACATACATGTACAGATTTTTAGTTGATTTTATGATTAGGAAAGAAAAATGGGAGAAATAATGTAAATTTAATGTAGCACAAACATTATGAACAGCATTTGACGTTAAATCTTTAAGCAGTTGTTCAGTTTCCTTAGTTCGAGGATGATCAGGTCCAAACTAATAAATTAAAAATTATTATTAAATGTTTACATAGAAACAAAAACAAAAAAAAACATAATAAATATCTACCACAGTGTGAAAAATATTATATGCTGATTTTTCTGCAGTCAAAGCTGCTTTATAATCTTCAGAAAGTGCTAAAGCTTTCGCTAGGAGATGGTATCTACATCACAAATAGAATAAAATGATTAAATAAATGATTTGATGGAGTTTTTAAAAATCATTTTCTTTTTATCGACTTACGATTCACCAGTTAAAACATTATTTTTTCCAAAGATAGTTTCATTTGTTTCTTTGGCTCTTTCGAAAAACCTTATACTACCACCAAAATCTTTTAAATTTTGTAACATAATTCCGACGTTATGCTATGTACACAAATTGCAAAATATCAAAATATATATTTAAATGATACGTATATATTTTTTATATATATTCTACAAAAAATTGTTTTTTTCTTACATCAGCGGTTGCGCCATCCGGGTGTGAAGGTCCATATATAATTTCCCAATAAAACATTGCATGCTTCATGTAACGAAGACCGATTTCGGTATGACCAATAGCATTTTCAAAAAGACCTAAATGTAACTATTGAAATAACCTTATTTGAATAATGCACTTTCTTTTAGGAACCCATCCATTCAAAAACTATTATTATATCTGCATAACTTACATAAGCATGCACTGCTTCTACACTGTCAGTACCACAAGTTCGCTCCAATACAACAACGGCCTTCTTTTGAAAATCTATCGCAATTTCTAAATCTTCATGATGATAAAAATACATCGCTAATGCAACGTAACACTTTGCCGTTGCTGGATGAAGAAAACCATAACTTTGTTCATGTAATGCAAGTGATTGTAACATTAGATCCACGCCTAAATCTCGATGACCTAACATATAATTTTTATGATAATTAACATTCTACGTATCAAATAAAATCAAAATCTTAATAATTATAAATCAAAATAAAATACCTTGAGCAATACTTAATTTTCCAGCTTCAAAAGTCTCCTCGGCAAAAATACACTACAAAAAATGAAAAATAATAAATAAAAAATTCCAGCCGGATCAAATCAAGGCAATAATAATAAAGTAATAAGTAATAAGTGGACTGTTTACTTTAGGAGTTGCTTGTTTGACAACAGGTATTATATTGAAGATATCATCTGGTAAGAATGTGGTTGCTCTTTTTTTTGATTTCTTTTTTACAAAATGATAACCTTGAGCTGCTATTTGAACTCCTACTCGTAAACATATTTCTCTCAGTAATGGAAGTTTGCGAATGTGTGTAGAAACAAAATCTTCAGGAAGTTTATATCGAAAACGTACTAACACCGTACTATGAATTTGTTGAACGAGTGAAGAGGGTGTGAGATTTAAGTATGCATATGATTGAGTATTATCGGCTTTATTCTTGATATTTTTATTCTTTTTTTTTTTACTGTTGTTTGCGTCATCATCATTCTCACCACTACCACCACAACTAAATAATACATCAGGAACTAATGGTTGTGGATTAGCATTATAGTCGGTCCCTAGCAGACAATTAAAAAAATGCGCAACACAATATGATGTGTATGTGATTGGTAGTTCTCGAAGAAGTTCACGAAGTATACGTTTTGATGCTCTGATAATCATCTCATGAATAACCAAATGCTATAAAAAGATATGTGTGTGTGTGTGTGTGTGTGTGTTGTATGTGAATAAAAATTAAAATAATGCTATATTATAATTATTTCACATGTGTATATATGTAAATTTATAATATACCCTTATATGATCTAACTTTCGATCTGTAGATTCATAAAGAATTTTTGCAATCGTGCCTAAATATCGCATATTAATACCACGACGATGCATGGCTGCTGTTAATGATGCTCCATCTGCTGGTGAAACAGCTAATGAAGTGAATTCAATAATCTATACAATCGATTATCTTTTTCATTAAAGAAGGTTTTTTTTTAGAACAATAGATTTGAAAATATGATTTTAAATTACCATCAATTGAATAACACTATCTCTAAGATATTTTGAAGCATTCCTGACATTTTCTTCGTCAGTTTCTTTCTTTGTCTTATAATTATCACCATCTGGTATTTTATAATCAGTAAAAGAATCTGGATTTAATGTAAAATTAAATTCTTCATCGGGAGTTACTTCTTGAGGTTTAGAATCTTCAGGTTTAGAATCTTCAGGCTTAGAATCTTCAGGTTTAGAATCTTCAGGTTTAGAATTTTCAGGTTTAGAATTTTCAGGTTTAGAATCTTCAGGTTTAGAATCTTCAGGTTTAGAATCTTCAGGTTTAGAATCTTTGGTTTCCTCCTATCAACAACAATAATGATAACGATACTATTGTTTAATAACTTGATTTAAAAAAAAAAATAGCATTAACTTTTTAAAAAATTAATATACATTCTGTTTTCGATTAGCCTTTTCCTGAAGCCACAATCTAAATTTATAATCCCAAAAAGATTCAATCAATTCTGGTCTTAATAAAGTTAATTTGTGAGAATAAAGTGGAAGGTCACTTTCTTCTTTAGGTTCACATTCTTTCTCTAAAAATTCAATATCAACAGGATTAAGACGATACAAATCAAATAAATATCGTCTACCATCATCACCCATTAATCCCTACCATATATATATATATATATACATATAATTTTCAAAAAAGTTGATGATATGATTTAATTACATTTTAACCAATATATATATATATATACACGCATATTAAATGTTTAAATATCTATAAACGTTATGAAAAAACCTTAGTTTCTAAAGAAGTATGAAGTTTTACGGAATTTCCTTTTGAATCGGAAACACTTCAAACAAAGCAAATACATATAAACTTTATAAATTAAAATCGTATAAAGTAGATTGACATCAAGGAAAATTTTTATGAGATAATTATACAAATTAACTAACCTGTGTTCAGCAAGATGTAAAACTTTTGCTGCTTTACCAACAATCTCATGGAACTCAGGATCAGCACAAAGTTTAGGTTTATCTCTTCCATTATCAAAATATCCATAAACAACGGAAGAATCATCTTGACGTCTAAAAATTCCTATTATACACACATACACACACATACACACAATTAGTAATAATTTTTAATTACAAAAATAATGTGTAATGAATAATATGAACCTGGAACTATGGTTTGGGCCACAACTCTGATGCCTTTATAATCAACCACAACACATCCCAAAGTATATAATCCTTCTATATCAGCTATATTAATTGTTTTTATTCCTTCTAAATCTTTCCCTGTTGCAACATGGGCTGCATCATCACCACCAAGCTTTGCAAAAGTTCCACGTGTATCGTATGCTTTACTAAAGAAAATATTGTTATAAACATACATGTGCTCTTCTGAAGGATCACGTGGATTGAATGGAATGACGTTTCCATTTACCACGGCAATTGCACCCCTGACAGCACTTTCTGTGAAATCTGATTGAATCTTATTAACAAGCCTTTCGCGCAGTACACGATCTCTTAATTCGACGCGTGGATATTCGCGCTGTGATTGAAATTCATCATTCCAATCTCTAAGCGAATCAACCACATCATTACCAACATTCAAGTATACTTCAGAAATGTGACCCATATCAAACGTATGCTTTGGTTGTTTAACAGCCCATGGATAAGCAGGAAAGCAAGAATTAATAGGAATAGTTTCGAAAGGGTGATGCATAACGTTAAACTCTTGTAATTCTTTGAAATTTTTACGAAACGTAGGTGAAACCTCTTGTAGTAGGTTGACAAGTGAATGTGCATGATATACTTGAAGCTCAGATTTAGGATTTGGATCAAAACTTTTCATTGTAGATTTATTGATATAAAAACCATTTATCGATGCAGTGATATGTAAATTATCTCCCTCGATTATTGTAACAGAAAGAAACAAAAGATCACCTAAAAAAACAATATATATATATATATATATATTTATTTAAAGATAATAATGATCTTGTAATAAATATTAAATAAATAAAATCTAAAAATGAGACTACAATATACCTTTTTTACGACGTTCAAATGGCACAGGATTCCAACCAGAAAGATGAATAGATTCTAAACATTTAATACTACATCTTGAAAATTTTTCAGGTACATATTTTGATAAAGAAGGAGCAGAAAAATCGTAATCAGAAAATGGAGTTTCTAATGGTTTAAGAACATTTGATTCGTCTTCTTTAGCTTTCCCGTTTTGTTGAGGCTGCTGAATAATTTGTTGATTATCTGATGATTTATTTAAACTATTGATTAATATATATATAAATACAAATATATACAAATACAAATACAAATATTTAGTTCGTTTACCATTGGATCCAGTGACAGCAGTGAAAAATGATAAGCCAGGATCAATTCCAACATAAGAAGAAGATTGTTTGAATGGTCCCGAAAGTAATTCTCTAACATGCATAATGTGAATGCGAGCTTCTCGTTCTGTATAAGGCTCTGTTAAAATAAATTTAATTTTTTTTAATTAGCTTCATAGATTATCATTTCAGATCAAAATGCAAGATAAAATAAAATAAAGTAAACCTTCCACTAATTCCAGATCAGCATCTTGAGTAATCCCTTCATCTTGAAGCTCTTTGTAATCGTCAAGTTTTTTACCGTCCCAATATAGAGAAAAGCATGTATAATTAGAAGTTTCTGGTGAATCAATTAACCATTGTCTAACTTCCTGCACAAGTTCACTTGCAGTTGCCTAAATCATTTATTAATTAATCGATCAATCAATTAATAAGAATTAAAATAATTGATTTATAATTATAAGTTTTAATAGAAATAATATTAATAGATTGTTGATTAATTGAAAATCAAATGCTTTGCACGGGCTTACAAAAACTTGAGACTTGTCAACAAGATTTGGTATTTTTATCTTCAATGTGAATGGATGCTCCTCAGTTTCAACAATTGTACTCTCCATCACATTCTCTACGATATTTTCGTTATTACCATTAGACATATTTTCCATGTTCTGTATATATTTACAATGTTGGTATTTTTTTAAAAATCTTTTTTTTTTTTTGAAATCTTGATTATTTAAAATCGATTAACCAAAAAAAAATGATTTTGTGATACAATCAAAAATTTCCACTCGAAATGATAAATAAAATTCCAAATTAAAGATTGCATTAGTGTTATAAGTTCCGTTGTTATCATAAATGTTGCTAGTGTCATTGATTGATTCATTAATATTAGCATTGGTAGGTTTTTCTTTGGGATTTGTGATTTGTTTGGTTACGGCCTCAAAGAAACCTTTAGTTTGGTTGATTATTATTTCCAGTAGAGGATGAAGATTTAGTATTATTGTTTTTATTGTTGTCTGTAGTAGTATTTGATCGTTGTCAATGGTAACAGAAGAAGATCCAATTGTAGACGTGGCAGAATATATCTTGATGATCAGTTTATGCCTTTTAGCTTCAACGCGAGGAGATTTCTTGTTTCATCTTTATTTTCATTGATGACAATAAGGGAATTTGATTGTTGACAACAGGTTCATTTGTATGAGGTTCATCAGTTTCTATAATTGCAAGATCAATGAAATTAATGGTATAAGATGTGGATGCAGATTGTCATTTGAAAGAACGATTCTGTATAACGAATTTTGCCCGATAAATATTACGAGCAAATGCGATATGTTTTGAATTTGAGATTTTCAAGATTTGTTGATAACTGTTTGTCATTATCCTTGATTTTTTCAATATTTTCGGATTAATGAATGCAAACGTGTTTTGATTGATTCTTTGATAAAATTATTGCAGGTTAAGTTGAAACTGAAGAACTTCTTCCGGTTTGTTGACTTGATCGAAGTCAAGAGGCATTATTATCAATAATTTTTTTTTAGGAAATGAATTATGAAAGAAAGAAAAGAAAAACAATTCCTTGATATTTATATTAATTGAATTTTTTATTATCATTATCATCATCATTTAAAATAAAGACTTTGACTTAGAAACAGTGTTTATATATGCTATAGTATTAAAAGTTGAGATTAAAATACCTGGTAAACCAAACTCATAAAAATATTTATTATTCCATCTTCCAGCTTTATAATAAATAATGTGAAATGAAGCTAAATTAATATTTGAAATAATTAATGATAATAAAATAATTTTTTGTATTGATAGATCTTTATAAAGTAATCCAATCATACTTAAAAATAAAAATGAAAAGTTTGAACTTGACAATTTTTTAATTAAATTATCTGAAAGATTTTCTAATCTATTAAAATCAGCATTATTATAAATCAATTTAAAATAAAATCTACTATTGGGGAAATAATTTTTATTAGAATAATTTTTAATAAAATCATTTGATTTATAATATACTTTACTCAACAACATTGAATACCATAATATGTTGATTACAAAAATCATTTTGTTTTATTTCTTATATTGTAACCTTACTTTGAAATAATATACTTTTTACAATTTTCTGATTCTTGTTAAATGGCCAGTTAATTGCAAATAACTTGATGTTGTCAATTAATTAGTTTACGAATTTACTTTGGTTCTCTCTTTCTTGCACCTAGATAAAATTTGTAAACACACTTAATGATACAAAGATGGATCTTTACAATGCTCGAGGACTTCTATAAAGTTCCTTTTATTCACTTGTGACCGACTTATTCATTTACCCTTGTTACATTTATTGGTCTCGCTTTGGTTTATTTATTTGCAAATCAACTCAAGCAGCTTGTTTAATAGTCTTACGTTTACGATTACAATAACACCACCAGCATTTCCGATTAACATTTGGACAATACTTCATTGATACTCACTAGTTAACCAATGTTAGTCTTAACCTTGTTTGCTTGCTCGTTAAAGCAAATTACGTTACTAATTGTTGTTAACACTCACTAGTTAACCAACGTTAGTCCTAACATTAGATTGCTTGTTTGCTTGCTCACCAAAGCAAATAAATGTGGTTTTTTACCAAACAAAGAAAATAAAGACAATGTTTTTATTTTTATTTTAGAATGTCAATTATCTATTATTTGCTCTGCGAGGACCCAAGGTTATGCTTTTTCAAACGAAGACCCTTAATGAAATTTTCATTGATTACTACAATGGGGACAAATATAAAGGTGGGTTTATTATTATTGCAAAAATACTTAATTAACCAATATTGATATTATAAAGACTTCCGTAATTAAAATTAGTTGACCCTGGAACATAAAGTACCGATGATTTTATCTACCCCGGTCATGTATCACGTTATAAGAAATGTAGTAAATGCTGAATTTGTATTTAGCAAAAGAAAAACCCGACTCCTTGGGGACAACTGAATGAAACAAAGGAGAGATTGAGATACACAAGGAAAATATAACTAAAAAGACTTTGGAATATATATTTATAATCGTGAGCTTTGTATTTATTAGCCTTTAAAGAAATTTTACTTGCGTCGTTTTTGCAGCGAATTTGTACAATATTAGTCAAAATTTCAGATTTTAAGGGTACATAAAGTATACGAAATACCTTTACCATACTTACCTCAGGGTTGTTCTTACCACATCTACCTCAGTTATACCAAACCCAATCCGTTCTTTGGTATAAATGTAACCATCTCATCCTAAAAAGATGGTTAGTCGACCGAGGTATTCCAAGGAACAAGAAACATGTAGGGAGCAGCGCTAATTCTTGTTTGAATAAACTATATTTATATAAAGAATTCCAATAAAAATGTTTAACTTTTACTGTTGGACCATTCGAAGTCTTTCTTTACTAATATAGATAAAATTCTACCCAATCATGATCTTTGGGACAATGATTTGTGCAACTTTGAAACTTTTTTTTGAAAAAACGATTCAATTAAAAAATAAATGATAAAAAATACACAAAACGGATTGTTGAAAAATTCCGAACACGATAATTTGTTCGGAAAAAGCAAGCAGACTTACCGGTAGTATTC
>CAUDNR010004378.1:103422-131665 GCA_958430865.1 Entrophospora sp. SA101 | reverse complement strand
GTTTCCGGAGCTTTTATAGCCTCCATATTAATGATCATCAGCTCAGGTTCATTTGTTTCATTTGTTTCATCGTCATCGACTTCACTTTGTTCTTTTACAATATTTACGATTTTAGCATATAAAAAAACAAAAGGAAATGACATATTTATAGTGTCATTGCCAAGAAATAGTTAAAAATATGTTAGACGAAATTGCGGATGTATTGCTGATTATTTTACATTCTTAATATTAATATTTAATATTTGCGCGTCATTACTCTTATTAGCCCAAAATAGTAAAGATCATCATTATCGTAATATCGAGAAAAATTTATTGTAAGTGACACGTATGAATTTTTAAAAAATATCTGGTAAACCGAATTTATATGAAAAATCCGTTAAATCCGTTAAACCGAGATAAAATTGTTATGGAAAAATTTGGTTTTGAAAATTTATCCGCTAAACCCCAAATCCGCTATACCGAGGTCCGCTATACCGAGACTCACTGTGTATTATCTTTATCATTAATTATCCTAAATATCATTACATATCGTAAGATAACATAATTATCGAAAATTATCTTATTTCATTAATTTCCGATTTTTTTATTGAGATAATTAAATATCTGTATTCCGTATATTTATTAATAATAACTAATAATAATAAGAAAATTTTGTTTAAAATCCGCTGTGGCAAGATTACTAATTATAATAATAATTATTTGCGGTTAGATGGACAAAAATCATTTAAAAAACTTGAAACTCTTTAAATACATTTTCGAGTAGTACAATTTAATTTATCAGACTATTTCAATGGTTCCTTCCAACTTCTTAAATTCTTTAATGAAACAATTGTTGGTGAAGTGATTGTTGACAAAATGAATCAAACTCATATTTATTTCTACATTTATCAAATTCGCGATTTTAATTGGTCGATCAACAAATGGCATGGGTTAAAATTTTGTGTTCCCTCCTGTTAATTTTGTGTTCCCAGAACGGTCTCTCCTGTTGCAGAAATATGAATATAAAGATCTTCAGTATAAACATTACACAATATGCGATGCAACCATTACAATATATTAATATAGAAAGATGGTTGTAATATTTAATGCATCACACGACTTATGTAGCAAATTCATTCTAATTGGTCAATATTAACCGGGTAATTGATAGGTCCAAGTTTTACTATCTCACAATATAAAGAATTTCCAGGGTTGTTGAATGATGGCATTTTACAGTTTCCTTTCTAACTTTTAGCGAGCTATAAAAACATTATGATTTTTATATTTTATGAATAGCATAAGTTTAAATCTTAGTATAACTAATGTTCATCTGTTATCAGATGAATAGGTACCATATTATGTTTCCCACAAGATACTTTTTTTCCATTCAAGTGACATTTTAATCCTGATGGGTACATGAACTTCTTTCCACATTCTGTGCATATTTGATCTGTTTTAGATCTATTGGATTTAGTATGGGCAATTGATGCATTATTTACGATTTTTTTTTATCTTTACCCTTATGGACAGAGATAGGTACATTAAACATTAAACCAGCAGAGTCACCAACATAAAGAATTTGATTCTGGAAATCTATTTTAGCCTGTGCTCTATCAAGACAAGGTGTACCAAGAAGTAGTGAGGTTTATTATCATCCACAATGATAAAATCATTTAATAAAGTGAAGAATCCAACACTTAGGACACTGACATATATTATTTTAATAGTAGCATTTACTTCCCTAGGTAAGACATTTTGATCATGTGTATGACAATCATTTATCCTTTTAGGTATCAACAAAGCACAAGCAAAATAAAAAGAATTAATTTTATTAATAAATCAAACATTTTAAAGCAACATTGGAGTAAAAAAATTTTCCTTTATAATATATTACGATCTCTTGGAATTCCTGGGTGTGATTTGCATTGGCAATTTCTTGACAAAACAACCTATTTGGTTTTGAGTGTAATAACACTTACTTATTTGAAAGTTACAAACAATGCATCCTGCTAAAGGAAAATCTAAGAACAAAACTCAAGGATTCTTGATTATTTCTCTCTTCTCAATTACAATAAAAGTGAATCTTTTGACAAAATATATTTAAGGAAATGTATATCAGATAAAGAATTATTAATTATAGCATTTATGTATATGAGAATGTGAGAATTAATTGCCATATCATCCTGTAGACAAAAAATGTGTAATGACAATTGATTTACATGTAGAACATTCCCAAATTAAAAACACTTACATTCAAAATTATAAAAATGCAGCAGATCTTTCACTGAAGCTATTATGATCACGTTATTTATGAGATTATGTGTGACCTAAGATTTTCTGTTATACCCCCACCCCCTAAAATATTAGTTAATATATGTCAGCGCCCTTACAGGAATATTGTACACCCACCCAATAGTATCAGATTTAGCAGCTACACCTTCAAGAGAAGTAGGTCTACTTGTATCATTATCATGTTCCAATTTTTTAGCAATATTTAATGACATTATAGAGCAATTTGTCTCACCATCAAGGACAGCACTAGGGATACTTAATTTATTAATTTTGCACTTTATAGTTACTACATCACTAGCTGGTTTATTAGGAATATTGAATACCATAAGTTCACTAACATTTTCAATAGCTGGTTGATTATTAGAAGTGTTCTCAATGGACTGTTGCTCATTCAAAGAAGTGTTTGCATGAGATGGATTTTTGCCTTGCTTTACTGCTGTAATGAGATATTCTAGTAGCTTCATAGACTTCCCAAGTTACAATCTTCTTTTTAGGTATTATCTTCAACACAAGACTTTTACAGAATTTGTAGTATAGGTTTCTTCCTCATATTCATATTCATCATCCTTGTCCTCATATTCAGATTCTTCATCAACTTCTTCATATTCAGTATTAGTTTGATTCACAATTCTTCTGGGAGTACCCACTGGAAGTTGCCTGGAGAGATTATAAAGAGTATAATCAACATCCATAGGATCATCAAGACGATTTTCTTCACTATCAATAGCTATCTGGACAGTGTCTCTGATATTCCTATATCTATTTATTTTATCAAATTTTGGATTGGATTCCATTTCGATTTTCCTTTGCACTACTTGATCTATTAATGGTTCCAATTTTGTAATAAAGATTATTAATATTATCTCTATAAATAAATAAGACGATTCTTTTACAAAGTTCAAAGGCTTCTATAAAGTTCCTTTTATACATATAAAAAATCAATCGAAGGGAAATGTCAGATGACTACTCACCCACATAACCTTAATATAGTAATGATTGTCTTGATATCCCATTACAATTTTAATCATAGATTTTCTCTTTTTATTAGACGATTTAGTTGGATTATCTATCTGTATTTTTAATTGATCTAATCAATTTTTAATATTCAAAGGGTTTAAATGTTTCATATTTTAATCCGCCAAAGATTGGAGGTTGTGGAGAGTTGAGAGGACTGGGGAGTTTACCCATTAAGGTGAATGTAGCTGTTGTATCACTAGAGAATCTGAAAGATGATTATATTAATTTGTTTTTTTATACAAATCAGTTATAATCATAAATAATGATGACTAAATGATTTAATCAAAACCATTTACCTTAAGCTTAATTGAGGAGACCAGGCAGGGAAAGTTGATTGAAAGTAACTTAGATTTAAGTATAGGCCTGGTGCTGGCATATGCTTTCAATATTAAAAATAAAGTTTTTATTTTTAAATTATTTTACCAGATGCTTTTTAATCCAAACATGTATGCCTATTTTATCCAAATCATCCTCAAGATATATTTCTTACAAAGCTGGTCATGCAACAGCATGAATAGCTTGTTTTGATCTAGTGATATCTTTATGAGCTGCTTTTCCGCTTGCTCCACAAATAAAGCTTCTATATCTTTGACTGCATATTTTATTTTTATGCCTGGCATTAGTTACAGCCTAATTCTAACATTTCTTTTATCATTCCTTCTAATCTTATTTACATCACTAGGACTATTCATTGGATACAAATTAAATTTTTGTTGAAAATTTATTGAATGTGAATAAAAACATTGCCAATTTATCTCAAGATTATATTTTTAGAACCAAATAAACATTCCAACATAGGAGCAAACATGAAACTCTGAATTGAGGCAAAAGAATGATATATGTTCTTACGTTATTTTTATGTTCCATAAGATAAAAAAATGTCTAATTCTTGAGGTGATTTCAAAGTCATGCCATTTGTATCTACAGTATTAGGTGTTTTCATTTACAATTTATTGAAAACGTATCATAATGAAATAAGACTACATATGATTTTTATTTTTAACCTTATTTATACACAAACAACTACCTCGTTGTTATGCTTTTTGCGTTTGTAGAGTCAATGTTACTTGTTCATCTGATCTAATTTAGTAACAATAATGATCTATTTTATTGTATAAATAAAATTTGCTCTACAGAAAATTCTATAGTGGCTTGGTGTCAAGATGTGTCTGCTAAAAAAAGAACTTTAAAAATGGTTTTTGGGTTCCTTAATTTTGAAACATTGGATTAGTATATATAATTTAATTTTTAATAATTAACATCATTATCTTCTAAATAAAATATTCATTTATGAATTTCGTATTTTTGCATTTTTGCTGAGTACTTTGAAGTAAGGAAGCAACCAGATGGTTAAGGACAAGAAGAGGAAGGGTGATTATTGTATTGAAGAGATGGACAATAAATAGTCTTGCACCCTTGTCATTTTTAAGTCAAATTAAAAAATATAATTATGATTGTTGTTGTTTGGACCTTGTAAATGTTACAACTCTGTTTTTCCACATATTGTATCATAATCTGTCAACAAGATGATTAAATAATCAATCTTTGATCCACGTTGTAATATTTGTGGTTTACATAACCTGTTACTTGTCTGTCTTTTCAGATTAATGTCTTCAAATTTAGTTGACTGATTAATTATAAAAAAAAAATTTTGTTATTTTCTTTTCTGTATATAAAATTCAAAGTGATAATAGTTCTTGTCTCATAGTCTTACATAAAACTTAATCATATAATAATTTAAGTAAATTAGTTCTCAATAATATATCAATATAATATTTCCAGACCAAAGGCATGAATAAATTACGTGAAGTAAAAAAGGAGTTATGTTTGGAACTATTTTTAACAAGATGGCAATGTTGTCAAGTAATGATAAAATGGAGGTAAAGAAGATGTATAATTGGAATCATGTATAACACCTCTGAAATGTATCATTTAAATGCAGGAAAATAACGTCACTAATAAGCATACCAATTTAAAACCTAACATAGTTAAAAAAAAATGATGTTTTTAAAGCAAAGTAACAATTTTTAATTTTAATGATTCATTTTTGAATTTTGTTTTTATCTTTGTTGTATAAAATCCAAGATTCCCTGTCTCATCCACAAAGAATCTTTTAGAAATACTAAAAAAAAAGAAAATCAAGCAAGATAACTGCACAGTTGTATGTATCTATATTAAAAAGAAAGCCAATATATAATCAACAAATGTAGTCGTGGCATAAAACTGTCAATTAGAAAATGATCATTCATGCCTTACTTTATTCTTCAATCACACTCGTCTTGTCATTTAATGGCATGTCATCACCGCTTTCTTCGCCTTCCAGTTTGACAGGGTCAATTTTACAGAAGCCAAACTCTCTTCTATAATCGGATTCATCTCGGCTTTCTCCAAAGTGTATTTCCCTCGAGCTTCTTTCAAAATACTTGTTATCAGCTTCTTGGATAATTTCAGAGTCTTTGTATAGGCTCATTGCTTCTTTTTTCATTGCTTCTTTAGCGAGTTTCATGGAGACAAAGCAGCGAGACTCGTGCCAATTCTCACAGGCTTTGTACGGGGAAAAAAATATCGTCAAGACCCAGATTATGGTGGCCTTCTTAGCTGGAAATCAAGAAAAAAGAAAAAATATTCAGGCCAGTTGGTCACACAAATACAAAGACAATTTAACTACCTTCGACTTTTGAGGTTTCTGTCTTCAACATTTGGATTATCCTTTGTTGCTTGAGATTGGTGACAATTGCAGTGGTGGAACTTTGCAATCTAAAATTTATTTTAAATTTTTTTTTGATCAAGAGTAAAAGGAAAAGAAAATGATGCAATTTTAGATATTGTTGAATCGTGTGAATTTGAAATTTATAATTAAAAATTTTTGGGGGTGGAGTGTTTGATACAAAATTTTGATTGGCTAATTTAGGTTCACACGCGTGAATTTCAATATATATATTAATATATAGTTATTAACTAAATTAATATTATTATTTTTAATGACTGCTTTCCAACTATTCCTGACTAGAGGCCTGCGTGGGTAATAATAATTGAAACCGATACTCGCATGGTATCAAAATTTTATTATTATACCAACCAAACCCAGATTATAGAAAATGGTTTTTTATTTAATTAAATGCACAAAATAAAGTATAATTGTTATTTGAGAGCACTACATATGACGAGTATGCTATCAACTGTTTCTAGATTAAATTTGAATCAATGTTCATTTATTGTTAACCGGCTGCACTGAAATCCCATTTACAGACTGTACTTGAGGCGGGAATTGATAAATAATAGGAACATGATATTGTTAGTTTTGGATATTCATTTGGATGGGGTTTCCATCATTCTAAAATATCTAAATTCAATTCATTAAACAAATATTGATCAATTTCATTTTTTTTTCAGTTTCACCATCATCGAGCCGCAAAATCTACTAAACCAATATTAAATCTTTTTTTTTTTAACGGATCTTATATAACTTCTTTATGTAAACCATAATCAGCACTATTTTTATTACTAGCAAGTTGGGGATGAAAGGATATCATGCTGATATCTTTTTTGTTTTTTCCAGATTTTCAACTGCTACATCTCTGGATCAAATAATAAAGCCAATTAATGTGAATCATAAATTTCAATTTTTCTGATATTTTTGTTTAACCATCGATTTGAAATTTCACTGCCTAATGAAGATATTCACAATGAGCAAAAAGAGTTTTATACCAAGGGAGTAAGCAAGCACAAGAAGTTGTTAATACAGTATTAATTCTAAAATAGAAAAAAAAATCAATTCTAATTTTTTTATATAAAATTTATTTATGGGATACACGGTAAATGATTTCTAAAAACTGCAACAAATTAAAGGCAGAGTCTGTACCAAAATAAATATATCTGACTAATGATGTATGACGAAACTTTTGACATTAGTCATTGATGACGTAACTAAAGTATTGACTAAAGTTAGTTTCTCACCAGGAACATTTTGACGATTGACTAAAGGAAAAACCCTTGAGTAAATAGAATCACTTGATGTAAATAAAGCCACTTGATGTAAGTAATAACATTCTATAAAATTTTATGTTACACGATTTCTATATTAATAATATATACAGTTCATTCTTCCGATAACGTACTTGTGTTTGCTAAGGTGTTTATTATAGAGAGAGAAATTTAATTATAAAAAAAAAAAGAATCAGAGACAACATGGAAGTGTTCATTACAGAGAAAGTGAACTGTAGTATCTAATGAACATAACAGTGCTTCTTGACTAGTATATATTAAAGCTTCAGTTTTCGTGGCTATATAAACTTGGACTAACATAGGCACCCTAAATCACATTATATTATAACTAAAAAAATAAACAATTGTGAGTATTTAGTCGCAATATCAATAAAAACATTGTGTTTTATCAATAATCTACATAATAGGTATTGGCTTTTGATGCCAAATTGAAGGGAATATATGCTATTTTGTGAGATTTCGTATTTTATTAGCCTTTAAAACAATATTGCTTACGTTAAGAGTTTTTGACTTGTGTCATTCTTGACTCAATGGCATTGAATTTGACGTGATAGTTTTACAACTTATTTCACCAAACATCATATAGAATATTGTTTTTTTGAATAATGGCCCAGATTAGCTATAAAAATGACTGTAACAACAACAACAATAATTTAAGATCTCCTGGCAATGGTTGAAACAAAGAATCTACTAAAGAAAATCACTGAACGTTTACAACTGGTGATTGTAATATTAAAATGCATATTCTTCTCAGAAATGTGACATACCATCAATTCTTATTATTGTAATGTTCAGTAGAATTTTACTTTCAAACCGCAGAAAACAATGTTCTCAATACTCATCACAATGTACTCGGCAACATTGTCAATGATTTAGACAGAATTTCGTCTGATTGCTATAAATAGCAAGCAATTGAACAAATTTCTAATTTTTATGACAAAGATATAAAGATGGCGTTATTTTGAATTCTCTATCTACGTGATTACAAATTATTTTCCTTTCATAAATACATTAAAAAATTAAAAAATACTACTTTTATATAAATAAGTACCACACATAAACATCACTGGATATGAATTGGTTGACCGAATATCAATGGATTGAATTCAACTATCACTTTTTAATATATTGTTAATTACTAAACTCAGCAGCAAAACCAACAGTCTCTTTAGAAAAGAATTCATAGTTATAGAGATGTTATCTCGAAAGACATGAACCTAGTAAATTTAGGCAGGATCAGAAGAAAATTTATGATATAATCATAACTACAATATTATCGAAAGTCAAGAAAATAAGATTAAAGAAATATATACAACTATACTTATCAAAAGTGTCCCCTGGTAAGATAGTAATTAATTATTAATTACGAAAATGTAATTTTCGAAGATAACAAGGACAAGGTCAAGGTCAAGGTCAAGGTTTATTTATAATAATATTTGAGTTTACTAATAAAAACTAATAAAAACTAATAAACTAATAATTACATGAAAGAGAAATTTACAATGTATTTATACATTTTAGAGGTCTATCATCTAGTTCTCTGATTTCTTTAAAATCCTAAATTATACTAATTAATGTATTCTTTAATCATTGTTTAAACCTTCCATGTAGAATTATTTTCAAGTAATTTCTAGTCAACATGAGTCATGTAAAATTCTTTCGTTTAAATGTTATTCTGAGACTTTGTAATTCGTTACATTTAGAATGTTGGAATATTTATATTTCCAATATTTCCGTGAGTCAATTATTTTATTGGTGTTTGAATAAATTGAACTGTTTTGATCACTTGATCAGTTTTTCCGATTTTATTTGCGTGTAACTTTTTGTAAATCATTTCCGATTTATACGTTTCCCATGATTTATAATTTACTATTTTACACTACATATGTATGATGCAAGAAGAATAATTATCATGGGAGAAATTTTACTTAATTAAACTACTACTACTTATTTTTTTTCCATATATTTTAAACTATTCTTTTAATATTAATTACATTTATAAAATCAAATTGTCTTTACATATGAGTTGTGTTAAATTGATGTTTTTTCAAAATTTTTGATCTTTGAAGTTAACTATGCATAATAGTAATACACAATAATATTAATAATGTGCTTGAGCCATATTTAGTGTCTGAGTTTGAAGCAACATAGGTTGATCAATATTGGTACTTAGAATGACTTTTACACAGGTTTTGTACATCTTATTACTTTTAAATCTTCAAAGAATGCTGAAATTCTTTTATTGTTGAGTCACAATAAATCAATCATTAAAGCTTGGTGATGATGAAGTTATTCTTTAAATAATGCGATTTTGTTTTCCAACTTACATCATTTATCAATTAATCCTGTTAGAAAAAAAAAGCTTATAAAGCAATCAAATAATAATAAAAAATGTACAAAAAATTGTTTGTTACACATCATTCAGTTCTCCACAAAAAAAAAACAAGGTTAAGTTCTAAAGTTCTAAATGAAATTTTATTTTTAAAAAAGGAAATTTGTTTATGATAATTAAATAATATATAAAATATATAAACTGTTACAACACCCAAAACTATTATCATAGGAAAATAAAATGATTTAAATGAAACCAGTTTAACAAATAAAAATTTTTTTTTACTGGTTGACTGAAACTTTTACAATTAAATCTCTGTAATTGGCCTGAACTATAAGATAGACAAAATATATCATGTTGATATCTAAATAAATAAAGTGATTGATCATGTCATTAAAACAAAAATAATGTTTACTCATAATAATAAAAACTGATGTAAAATTCCAATAATCAAATGAGTGGAATTTATTTGTAGGTCTAAATTTCTAAATCCATTTGGTTAGTATCTATAAATATGATAATTCATAACATAATAAAATAATGTGGTTACCATTATTATTACTATAATATATGTAATAATTGTGTTGATGTTAAATTTTAAAATCAATAATCAAATAATTACCATTAATATTATCTAAATCAATTTTATGTTCTGTAAATGTGATAATTTATAACACAATAGAAATAATATTAATGCTGGTATTAAATGAATTTTAAAATTAAATAATTGATGATAATTACCAATATTGTTGCTGATAATTGTAACTTTATTGGAGTTTACAGGTTGTGGAAGATTTGTAAAATTGAATAATCTACTTGCATAAATAGCATTTGGATGAACAGTTGCAGTAATTGTTGGAAGGTTAAAGGGCTTTTTATCTGCTTCTTTAAATATTTTTCTTATTTCTTTTAATTTATTTTTTTTAAAATAATACTTAGAATCATCATATGCAACTGCATCTTTCCAAAAAGTAATAATTTTTAAAATTTCATTTGCTGTTGGTCTTTTTTTAGGATCAGCATCTGTACATTTGTATGCTAACCTAATATAACATTCAGGAGTATTGTCTGAAAAACTAGGTCTTAAGCCATTACAGATCTTGATAGCAAGATCTAGATCATGTGGTTGATTCTTGAATGGTTGTTGACATGTTGATAATTCTGACATTAAGATCCCAAAGCTATAGATGTCAGATTTTTGGGTGTAAGACTTCTTATTTAATACCTCTGGTGAAATATATGGCAGTACTCCAACTATACCATTTTTACTTGATATTTTTTGATTAGTTGGGCCTGATAACCCTAAATCTGTAATCATTGCCTGGTGTAAATAACCAAAATATAAAATATTACCACTGTGAAGATCACCATGTGTAAGTTTTTCTTGATGAAATGTATTTAAACTTGAGACAATATCATAAAGTCTTTTAATTTTATCATCCCATCTTGTGCCATTTGATTTTAAATATTTTTTAAAATCTCCTTTGTCTGCATATCTCATTATGAGAACATATTCTCTTGTATTTGGATCTTGTGAAATGCCATAAATATTAACAACACCCTTGTAATAAGGCCCTATAAATTTAATATGATTTTGAAGCTTTATGAAATTTAATAAAAAATTAATATATTATTTAAAAGTCTTTAATTGTTAACTAATTACATCAAATTATTTACCTCTTTTAAAAATTCTTCAGAAACATTTTGTGAGCTTTTAAACTTTTTTAATGCTACATAACCATTTATACAATAGTATCTTTTATTCCTTTTAACATATCTAGGACCATCTGACCAGTAACACTTATACACAGTTGCAAAACCACCTTCACCTATTCCTTCATCAACTATGAGTTGGTCATAAGGAATCCATTCAAGATAATGATAGCTATCAAATCCTTTGGCTTCAAGTTGTGTATTTCTGATTATTTCATCCAATTTTTCATTACCACTGCTAGTCCAACTTTGAGCTAACAATTTGGGATCACATGATTGACACCACTGATAATTAGTATTATATCTTGCACAAACAGAACAAAAATATGCGTGGTCACGTGATTTACAGAACGCCCGAGGTCGTCATTATTTGACTCATTTTAGTTTTTTTGGGCTATTTGTGGTATGCCAAAGACACAGTTGGATAAAGTTTATTCGTTTATTTGAAAGACTTGTTGCGTATTTCCATACCATCCTAAACTTTTTCAAAATATAAGGATGTTTTCATTGCGCACCAACGGAATTTGTTTTTCGGTTTTTTCCCCGTTTCACAATAGACCGAATCTCATAAAACCACCATGCCAATATCCTATGATCATATTTTTGAAATTGTTGTTCCGCTTTGAAATTTGAGAGTATGTATATTATCTTTTCGACTGTATGTATGATTTATTTTAACGTTGACTTGTCAATTTCCCTCACACACAAAACGGATTGTTGAAAAATTCCGAACACGATAATTTGTTCGGAAAAAGCAAGCAGACTTACCGGTAGTATTCTGGCACATTCTCTTACTAAAAGCATTAAAGAAGCTCGCTCGGAAAGTTGTCTGAAAAAAAAACTAGATTTAGGTTATAGGAAGTATTTTTATTTTTATATTACATCCATCTAAATTTAAATTTGCGTCTCATATCAATTCCTTGAATTCTTTTACCACTAAAAAACTAATTAGATACCTATCATTACTATAATTTGGGTGATTGAAATATCATAATGTTTTTATTTTTGAAGATTATAAAAATTTAAAAATTTTTTTAAGTTATTGGTTTTATTAATAAATAAAAAAATAATAACAGTATATTATTTAAAAATATGTGTAATTAATTATTTTTACTCTTTAATTTTAAATAATTTTTTCTATTTATCTAATAATGTCGCCTTTATATGATTTTTGTTATTTATTACTTTTTGCAAACTTTTTCTTTTTTAAAGTACTGGTTGAGATGTTTGAATGATGACTTCCTGCCGTTCTTATTTGCATTGCAGAAGTGGCTGTTGAAGTGGTTGGTGTACTTATCGTTGAAGATGAAGAAGAAGAAGAAGATGCTGAAATCGTTGGTTTTGGTGCTATACCTTTTCGCTTATCTTGTTTCTGTAATAATGCCATTTTAGCCTATACATACATGTACAGATTTTTAGTTGATTTTATGATTAGGAAAGAAAAATGGGAGAAATAATGTAAATTTAATGTAGCACAAACATTATGAACAGCATTTGACGTTAAATCTTTAAGCAGTTGTTCAGTTTCCTTAGTTCGAGGATGATCAGGTCCAAACTAATAAATTAAAAATTATTATTAAATGTTTACATAGAAACAAAAACAAAAAAAAACATAATAAATATCTACCACAGTGTGAAAAATATTATATGCTGATTTTTCTGCAGTCAAAGCTGCTTTATAATCTTCAGAAAGTGCTAAAGCTTTCGCTAGGAGATGGTATCTACATCACAAATAGAATAAAATGATTAAATAAATGATTTGATGGAGTTTTTAAAAATCATTTTCTTTTTATCGACTTACGATTCACCAGTTAAAACATTATTTTTTCCAAAGATAGTTTCATTTGTTTCTTTGGCTCTTTCGAAAAACCTTATACTACCACCAAAATCTTTTAAATTTTGTAACATAATTCCGACGTTATGCTATGTACACAAATTGCAAAATATCAAAATATATATTTAAATGATACGTATATATTTTTTATATATATTCTACAAAAAATTGTTTTTTTCTTACATCAGCGGTTGCGCCATCCGGGTGTGAAGGTCCATATATAATTTCCCAATAAAACATTGCATGCTTCATGTAACGAAGACCGATTTCGGTATGACCAATAGCATTTTCAAAAAGACCTAAATGTAACTATTGAAATAACCTTATTTGAATAATGCACTTTCTTTTAGGAACCCATCCATTCAAAAACTATTATTATATCTGCATAACTTACATAAGCATGCACTGCTTCTACACTGTCAGTACCACAAGTTCGCTCCAATACAACAACGGCCTTCTTTTGAAAATCTATCGCAATTTCTAAATCTTCATGATGATAAAAATACATCGCTAATGCAACGTAACACTTTGCCGTTGCTGGATGAAGAAAACCATAACTTTGTTCATGTAATGCAAGTGATTGTAACATTAGATCCACGCCTAAATCTCGATGACCTAACATATAATTTTTATGATAATTAACATTCTACGTATCAAATAAAATCAAAATCTTAATAATTATAAATCAAAATAAAATACCTTGAGCAATACTTAATTTTCCAGCTTCAAAAGTCTCCTCGGCAAAAATACACTACAAAAAATGAAAAATAATAAATAAAAAATTCCAGCCGGATCAAATCAAGGCAATAATAATAAAGTAATAAGTAATAAGTGGACTGTTTACTTTAGGAGTTGCTTGTTTGACAACAGGTATTATATTGAAGATATCATCTGGTAAGAATGTGGTTGCTCTTTTTTTTGATTTCTTTTTTACAAAATGATAACCTTGAGCTGCTATTTGAACTCCTACTCGTAAACATATTTCTCTCAGTAATGGAAGTTTGCGAATGTGTGTAGAAACAAAATCTTCAGGAAGTTTATATCGAAAACGTACTAACACCGTACTATGAATTTGTTGAACGAGTGAAGAGGGTGTGAGATTTAAGTATGCATATGATTGAGTATTATCGGCTTTATTCTTGATATTTTTATTCTTTTTTTTTTTACTGTTGTTTGCGTCATCATCATTCTCACCACTACCACCACAACTAAATAATACATCAGGAACTAATGGTTGTGGATTAGCATTATAGTCGGTCCCTAGCAGACAATTAAAAAAATGCGCAACACAATATGATGTGTATGTGATTGGTAGTTCTCGAAGAAGTTCACGAAGTATACGTTTTGATGCTCTGATAATCATCTCATGAATAACCAAATGCTATAAAAAGATATGTGTGTGTGTGTGTGTGTGTGTGTTGTATGTGAATAAAAATTAAAATAATGCTATATTATAATTATTTCACATGTGTATATATGTAAATTTATAATATACCCTTATATGATCTAACTTTCGATCTGTAGATTCATAAAGAATTTTTGCAATCGTGCCTAAATATCGCATATTAATACCACGACGATGCATGGCTGCTGTTAATGATGCTCCATCTGCTGGTGAAACAGCTAATGAAGTGAATTCAATAATCTATACAATCGATTATCTTTTTCATTAAAGAAGGTTTTTTTTTAGAACAATAGATTTGAAAATATGATTTTAAATTACCATCAATTGAATAACACTATCTCTAAGATATTTTGAAGCATTCCTGACATTTTCTTCGTCAGTTTCTTTCTTTGTCTTATAATTATCACCATCTGGTATTTTATAATCAGTAAAAGAATCTGGATTTAATGTAAAATTAAATTCTTCATCGGGAGTTACTTCTTGAGGTTTAGAATCTTCAGGTTTAGAATCTTCAGGCTTAGAATCTTCAGGTTTAGAATCTTCAGGTTTAGAATTTTCAGGTTTAGAATTTTCAGGTTTAGAATCTTCAGGTTTAGAATCTTCAGGTTTAGAATCTTCAGGTTTAGAATCTTTGGTTTCCTCCTATCAACAACAATAATGATAACGATACTATTGTTTAATAACTTGATTTAAAAAAAAAAATAGCATTAACTTTTTAAAAAATTAATATACATTCTGTTTTCGATTAGCCTTTTCCTGAAGCCACAATCTAAATTTATAATCCCAAAAAGATTCAATCAATTCTGGTCTTAATAAAGTTAATTTGTGAGAATAAAGTGGAAGGTCACTTTCTTCTTTAGGTTCACATTCTTTCTCTAAAAATTCAATATCAACAGGATTAAGACGATACAAATCAAATAAATATCGTCTACCATCATCACCCATTAATCCCTACCATATATATATATATATATACATATAATTTTCAAAAAAGTTGATGATATGATTTAATTACATTTTAACCAATATATATATATATATACACGCATATTAAATGTTTAAATATCTATAAACGTTATGAAAAAACCTTAGTTTCTAAAGAAGTATGAAGTTTTACGGAATTTCCTTTTGAATCGGAAACACTTCAAACAAAGCAAATACATATAAACTTTATAAATTAAAATCGTATAAAGTAGATTGACATCAAGGAAAATTTTTATGAGATAATTATACAAATTAACTAACCTGTGTTCAGCAAGATGTAAAACTTTTGCTGCTTTACCAACAATCTCATGGAACTCAGGATCAGCACAAAGTTTAGGTTTATCTCTTCCATTATCAAAATATCCATAAACAACGGAAGAATCATCTTGACGTCTAAAAATTCCTATTATACACACATACACACACATACACACAATTAGTAATAATTTTTAATTACAAAAATAATGTGTAATGAATAATATGAACCTGGAACTATGGTTTGGGCCACAACTCTGATGCCTTTATAATCAACCACAACACATCCCAAAGTATATAATCCTTCTATATCAGCTATATTAATTGTTTTTATTCCTTCTAAATCTTTCCCTGTTGCAACATGGGCTGCATCATCACCACCAAGCTTTGCAAAAGTTCCACGTGTATCGTATGCTTTACTAAAGAAAATATTGTTATAAACATACATGTGCTCTTCTGAAGGATCACGTGGATTGAATGGAATGACGTTTCCATTTACCACGGCAATTGCACCCCTGACAGCACTTTCTGTGAAATCTGATTGAATCTTATTAACAAGCCTTTCGCGCAGTACACGATCTCTTAATTCGACGCGTGGATATTCGCGCTGTGATTGAAATTCATCATTCCAATCTCTAAGCGAATCAACCACATCATTACCAACATTCAAGTATACTTCAGAAATGTGACCCATATCAAACGTATGCTTTGGTTGTTTAACAGCCCATGGATAAGCAGGAAAGCAAGAATTAATAGGAATAGTTTCGAAAGGGTGATGCATAACGTTAAACTCTTGTAATTCTTTGAAATTTTTACGAAACGTAGGTGAAACCTCTTGTAGTAGGTTGACAAGTGAATGTGCATGATATACTTGAAGCTCAGATTTAGGATTTGGATCAAAACTTTTCATTGTAGATTTATTGATATAAAAACCATTTATCGATGCAGTGATATGTAAATTATCTCCCTCGATTATTGTAACAGAAAGAAACAAAAGATCACCTAAAAAAACAATATATATATATATATATATATTTATTTAAAGATAATAATGATCTTGTAATAAATATTAAATAAATAAAATCTAAAAATGAGACTACAATATACCTTTTTTACGACGTTCAAATGGCACAGGATTCCAACCAGAAAGATGAATAGATTCTAAACATTTAATACTACATCTTGAAAATTTTTCAGGTACATATTTTGATAAAGAAGGAGCAGAAAAATCGTAATCAGAAAATGGAGTTTCTAATGGTTTAAGAACATTTGATTCGTCTTCTTTAGCTTTCCCGTTTTGTTGAGGCTGCTGAATAATTTGTTGATTATCTGATGATTTATTTAAACTATTGATTAATATATATATAAATACAAATATATACAAATACAAATACAAATATTTAGTTCGTTTACCATTGGATCCAGTGACAGCAGTGAAAAATGATAAGCCAGGATCAATTCCAACATAAGAAGAAGATTGTTTGAATGGTCCCGAAAGTAATTCTCTAACATGCATAATGTGAATGCGAGCTTCTCGTTCTGTATAAGGCTCTGTTAAAATAAATTTAATTTTTTTTAATTAGCTTCATAGATTATCATTTCAGATCAAAATGCAAGATAAAATAAAATAAAGTAAACCTTCCACTAATTCCAGATCAGCATCTTGAGTAATCCCTTCATCTTGAAGCTCTTTGTAATCGTCAAGTTTTTTACCGTCCCAATATAGAGAAAAGCATGTATAATTAGAAGTTTCTGGTGAATCAATTAACCATTGTCTAACTTCCTGCACAAGTTCACTTGCAGTTGCCTAAATCATTTATTAATTAATCGATCAATCAATTAATAAGAATTAAAATAATTGATTTATAATTATAAGTTTTAATAGAAATAATATTAATAGATTGTTGATTAATTGAAAATCAAATGCTTTGCACGGGCTTACAAAAACTTGAGACTTGTCAACAAGATTTGGTATTTTTATCTTCAATGTGAATGGATGCTCCTCAGTTTCAACAATTGTACTCTCCATCACATTCTCTACGATATTTTCGTTATTACCATTAGACATATTTTCCATGTTCTGTATATATTTACAATGTTGGTATTTTTTTAAAAATCTTTTTTTTTTTTTGAAATCTTGATTATTTAAAATCGATTAACCAAAAAAAAATGATTTTGTGATACAATCAAAAATTTCCACTCGAAATGATAAATAAAATTCCAAATTAAAGATTGCATTAGTGTTATAAGTTCCGTTGTTATCATAAATGTTGCTAGTGTCATTGATTGATTCATTAATATTAGCATTGGTAGGTTTTTCTTTGGGATTTGTGATTTGTTTGGTTACGGCCTCAAAGAAACCTTTAGTTTGGTTGATTATTATTTCCAGTAGAGGATGAAGATTTAGTATTATTGTTTTTATTGTTGTCTGTAGTAGTATTTGATCGTTGTCAATGGTAACAGAAGAAGATCCAATTGTAGACGTGGCAGAATATATCTTGATGATCAGTTTATGCCTTTTAGCTTCAACGCGAGGAGATTTCTTGTTTCATCTTTATTTTCATTGATGACAATAAGGGAATTTGATTGTTGACAACAGGTTCATTTGTATGAGGTTCATCAGTTTCTATAATTGCAAGATCAATGAAATTAATGGTATAAGATGTGGATGCAGATTGTCATTTGAAAGAACGATTCTGTATAACGAATTTTGCCCGATAAATATTACGAGCAAATGCGATATGTTTTGAATTTGAGATTTTCAAGATTTGTTGATAACTGTTTGTCATTATCCTTGATTTTTTCAATATTTTCGGATTAATGAATGCAAACGTGTTTTGATTGATTCTTTGATAAAATTATTGCAGGTTAAGTTGAAACTGAAGAACTTCTTCCGGTTTGTTGACTTGATCGAAGTCAAGAGGCATTATTATCAATAATTTTTTTTTAGGAAATGAATTATGAAAGAAAGAAAAGAAAAACAATTCCTTGATATTTATATTAATTGAATTTTTTATTATCATTATCATCATCATTTAAAATAAAGACTTTGACTTAGAAACAGTGTTTATATATGCTATAGTATTAAAAGTTGAGATTAAAATACCTGGTAAACCAAACTCATAAAAATATTTATTATTCCATCTTCCAGCTTTATAATAAATAATGTGAAATGAAGCTAAATTAATATTTGAAATAATTAATGATAATAAAATAATTTTTTGTATTGATAGATCTTTATAAAGTAATCCAATCATACTTAAAAATAAAAATGAAAAGTTTGAACTTGACAATTTTTTAATTAAATTATCTGAAAGATTTTCTAATCTATTAAAATCAGCATTATTATAAATCAATTTAAAATAAAATCTACTATTGGGGAAATAATTTTTATTAGAATAATTTTTAATAAAATCATTTGATTTATAATATACTTTACTCAACAACATTGAATACCATAATATGTTGATTACAAAAATCATTTTGTTTGATTTCGTTATTCTTACTAATAATTTAAAAATGAACTTTAAAACACTAAATTTTACTGAAGATATTTCATTCGAAGGAGCTTTGGTTAATTGTGAATCTCTTTCAATCTGATTTTTGTTGAAGTTTGCTAAATTATTATTACCATTATCTACCGGTGAACCATTATAATCTTTTCTCCCCTCTTCCTCCCCTTCCTCCCCTTCCTTCTCTTCTTCCTCTTCTTCCTCTTCCTCTTTTATACTTCCCCACAATTCACTGTTTTCCCATTCTTCACTCCCACTTTGTGAACTTTCAAAAGTATCACTGGCAAAAGTGCTATCGATCCCACCATCTATAATACTAATATCACTGACACTAAGGTTATTATAATTCATTAATTCACTATTATATTCACTATTATTTTCGCTGTTGCTATTGTTATCATCGTCATTATCATTAACGTCGTCGTTACCGTCAATATTGCTGGAATCTTTTGGCTGTCGGTTAGCCTCGACCTTTTCCTTGCGTGAATTTTGACCTTCTTGTGTATTTTTTATCATTTATTTTTTAATTGAATCGTTTTTTCAAAAAAAAGTTTCAAAGTTGCACAAATCATTGTCCCAAAGATCATGATTGGGTAGAATTTTATCTATATTAGTAAAGAAAGACTTCGAATGGTCCAACAGTAAAAGTTAAACATTTTTATTGGAATTCTTTATATAAATATAGTTTATTCAAACAAGAATTAGCGCTGCTCCCTACATGTTTCTTGTTCCTTGGAATACCTCGGTCGACTAACCATCTTTTTAGGATGAGATGGTTACATTTATACCAAAGAACGGATTGGGTTTGGTATAACTGAGGTAGATGTGGTAAGAACAACCCTGAGGTAAGTATGGTAAAGGTATTTCGTATACTTTATGTACCCTTAAAATCTGAAATTTTGACTAATATTGTACAAATTCGCTGCAAAAACGACGCAAGTAAAATTTCTTTAAAGGCTAATAAATACAAAGCTCACGATTATAAATATATATTCCAAAGTCTTTTTAGTTATATTTTCCTTGTGTATCTCAATCTCTCCTTTGTTTCATTCAGTTGTCCCCAAGGAGTCGGGTTTTTCTTTTGCTAAATACAAATTCAGCATTTACTACATTTCTTATAACGTGATACATGACCGGGGTAGATAAAATCATCGGTACTTTATGTTCCAGGGTCAACTAATTTTAATTACGGAAGTCTTTATAATATCAATATTGGTTAATTAAGTATTTTTGCAATAATAATAAACCCACCTTTATATTTGTCCCCATTGTAGTAATCAATGAAAATTTCATTAAGGGTCTTCGTTTGAAAAAGCATAACCTTGGGTCCTCGCAGAGCAAATAATAGATAATTGACATTCTAAAATAAAAATAAAAACATTGTCTTTATTTTCTTTGTTTGGTAAAAAACCACATTTATTTGCTTTGGTGAGCAAGCAAACAAGCAATCTAATGTTAGGACTAACGTTGGTTAACTAGTGAGTGTTAACAACAATTAGTAACGTAATTTGCTTTAACGAGCAAGCAAACAAGGTTAAGACTAACATTGGTTAACTAGTGAGTATCAATGAAGTATTGTCCAAATGTTAATCGGAAATGCTGGTGGTGTTATTGTAATCGTAAACGTAAGACTATTAAACAAGCTGCTTGAGTTGATTTGCAAATAAATAAACCAAAGCGAGACCAATAAATGTAACAAGGGTAAATGAATAAGTCGGTCACAAGTGAATAAAAGGAACTTTATAGAAGTCCTCGAGCATTGTAAAGATCCATCTTTGTATCATTAAGTGTGTTTACAAATTTTATCTAGGTGCAAGAAAGAGAGAACCAAAGTAGATTCGTAAACTAATTAATTGACAACATCAAGTTATTTGCAATTAACTGGCCATTTAACAAGAATCAGAAAATTGTAAAAAGTATATTATTTCAAAGTAAGGTTACAATATAAGAAATAAAAAAAGGATAATATAAAAAGATAAATAAAAAGATAATGAATAAATTTATAGTGGAGATTAAATTAATCATTCATCAATTCTTTCTTTGACTATCATTGTTAGTAATAATTAATGGATAATAATTTCTAATTAACTAATAATTCACCTTTGTTAAAATCAACATTTAGGAAAAAGATTTAAAATCAAGATTATTTAACGAACTATCATTACTTGTATAACTTTTTAAACTTTTAGATTTAGCAATCTCTTCATCTAATATTCTACTTGTATTATATGCATCCGGATGTGATTTGTGCGTTTGTTGCGAACCACCACCACCACCACCACCACCACTGCTTTTGAATAATCTTTTTATTAAACTGTTATTATTTATAAGTTTTTCTTAATTAAAAAAAAAGATCCTTTGCCCTGATCTTTTTCTCGTGTTTATTTATCCCAGATTAAATGTCAATCGGATCGATTAGATTTTTTTTTTCCAAGTCTATCGTTATAGAAGAATAAGCATCGTCAAAAGTTGTTTACAAATTTCGATTGTTAAAAAAAAAATCACTATGCAAAGATTAATCAATTGGAAATTAAAATAAAGTTTTTCCTATCCAGATCATCCACTATCTCTCAAATGGTCAAAATCAAAAAAATTTGTACATATTAATAATAACAACAACAAAATAAAATATGAAAAGTGTTTTTGAATCCCCTCGTGACCCGAAAATATACTAACACTATCACGTTTTGTGACAAGTCTTTGACGATCTGGGATCTGGAGTAAAGACTCCAAGGCAAGGCCATAGGTTTTTGGCCATTTGAAACATTAGAGTAAGACGAAAACCTAACAGTAGACACCATGCAAAAATCATCCAATGCGAAACGTGATTTTCTTCAGTCAAGTATCTGCTTCGCTCAACCCTGACGTTTTGAACAAAAATAGATAAATTTCCAAATAGATAGCAATGGGAATTCGCATGACACAGCGATGTAAAAATAAACACAACCATTTATCATTTTTGGAAAAGAAAAAACAACACATTACCTTTGGATTTTGATCTCATCCTTCTCCAACAATCCAGTTTACTAAAGTTGAACAACAAAATGTTTAGAAGGTTCGGGATTCGTTCATTGAATTTACCGTTTCAAGTCTTAACCAGATTATTTCCCGTACAACCAAAACATTTCAAAAAAATATTACACAAAATATCTAATATAAAAATCTACGACTAGAAAGGCAACCTTTCTTTCTTTTATGTATGTTAAAAGAAATAAATAATGTAACAGTTATTCTCAAAAATTCTCCACATTCATTAAAACACCAAGTCGAATTTTATATTTTTATATAATGTCGTATGTTAAACTATTATCATTGTTATCACCAGAAAGAAAGAAATTTGTGTTTAAAATTAATAGTGAAATGCGTAATAATGCGGTGGCTAATTCTGATAAAGAAAGTAGAAAAGATTATTTTTTTTCATTAGTCAAAGAAAACAAGGAACTTTCTGAAAATGAAAAAGAATATTGTAATGAAAGGATTATTTATGATTTTGAATTAAATAATGCAAGAAATAAATTGGGAAAATCAAAAGAATGCAACAAATGTAAGTTGACAAAATATTCTGATAGATTCTGTGAAGGTTGCATTAGTTTACAATTACAGAATCTTTTCACCACTTGGTCATCTGGAAATAACATAATTGATAATTTTATTCAACAATGTCAAATGATATCATCTCTGCCAAACCAAATTTTAGAATGGATACCTTTTGAGCAATTTAAAAAAGTAACAAAGTTAACTGAAGGTGAATTTAGTTCGATTTTTATTGCAGAATGGATAAGAGGAAGAATTACTGATTACAATGATAGTAAAAAGGAATTTAGTTATTTAGGAACACAAAAAGTAGTATTAAAAAGTTTAAATGATTCAAGTAATTCAGGAAAAGGTTTTCTTGATGAGGTTGGTAGTTGTCATTTAAAATAAGAATAAACAAAACTATATTATATAATACTAATTGATTTTATTTATTTTCAGACATTGAATTATTGTAAAATTAAATCACCCCTGATTATTAGTTGCTATGGTCTAACTAAATTCCTAGATAATGGAAATTATGCAATTGTTTTAAATTATGCCCCAGAAGGAAATTTAAGAAGTTATTTGCAAAAAAATCATTTAAATTTAACATTAAAAGATAGAATTACAATCTTTTATTATTTATGTGCTGCATTGGATGAAATACATAAAAAAGATTTAATCCATTGTGATTTACATAGTGGTAATATACTTGTGGAAGGAGGCTATTGTTGTATTACAGATTTGGGATTATGTGGACCAGTTGGTGAAAAGTCATCAAATAAAGTCTATGGAATTGTACCATATATTGCACCTGAGCTACTTAGAGGCAAAAAGAAAACAAAAGAAACAGATATCTATAGTGTTGGGATGTTAATGTGGGAAATATTTGCAGGTCATCCGTCATTTGATGATAAAGCTCATGATTATCATTTGATTTTTGATATATGTGAAAAAGGTTTACGACCACCAATATTACCTGAAATACCTGATGATTATGCACAAATGATGAAGAGATGCTGGGATGTGTATCCATCAAAAAGACCAACTAGTGAAGAGCTTGCTATTTTTGTTAGAAACAAACATAATGAAATTTTTAAAAATGATAATAATACTACTAGTAGTGGTAGTAGTGGTTCACAACCAGCACACAAATCACACCCAGATGCATATCACACAAGTAGAATTTTAGATGGTGAGATTGCTAAATCTAAAAATTTATACAAGTAATGATAATTTGTTAAATAATCTTGATTCTCTAAATGTTGACTTTAAAAAAGGTGGTGGATAAATTTCATTATTAATTAATTGAAAATTAATTTATTACTAACAATATTAATTAATTAATTAATGAAATTAGATTCTAGTAACAATAGTAGAAGAAAGGATTGATGAATGACTAATTTAATCCTCACTATAAATTTATTCATTACCTTTTTATTTATCTTTTTTATTTTATCCTTATTTTATTTTTATCTTGTAACAATATTTTGAAATAATAAATTTTTACAATTTTCTGATTCTTGTTAAATGGCGATGTTATGAAGTATCATTCTGGTTGACTATGGCTTAACTTTTGGGCTTGAATTATTACTCAAAAGATTACAAAGGCATGCTGAAAAAGTTCTACTGTATCTTCACCTAGACACCCTATGGAGGATTAGTAAAACTTTCATAAATCTAATAAATTCATACAAACTTTAGAAAAAATAAGCTAATTAATTATTACACATATCTGATGATTTTCCACTATATGCTGAGAATATCTGAATCAAGATTATTTACCTCTAAATATCTGCATCATATATGAGATGATCGGCAAAAAATCTAGAATTGATTTCTATATTTGGTATATTCCCTGACTGTATAGTGCAGGACACCTAGTCCCTACAGCTTTTATTAGTCTTGCAAATCCTTTAATTCCTCCAAAAATGGAAATGTGTGACCAAAAAAACAAGATGACATTTTGAAGCTAAGACCTTTTTCTACAAAATGACATTTTCATTTTGTTGATATGCCATGTTGTTGTGGAGGAATTAAGCCTTAAAGTTGCACAATTTTAACAAATTTACTATGTTAATCCCCCAAAGTGACGTGTTACACGCAAATTTTTTATATTAAAAATGAATGAATTGGAAGAATTGAAAATTTTGAAATCTGTATTACAGATCTTTTATCACGTGATACTAATAAAGAGAATGCAACGTGACAAACCTATTTTAAAACACGTGACTGTAAAAATTTTATTGCATTTTTGATTGTGAATTTTTTCCCAAATCTGTTGCTGTGGCGCAGAAAGTTGTAGGGACTAGGTGTCCTGCACCATACAACACATGATCACGTACCCTTTTTGATTGTAATATATATAAAAAATTCTCTTGCTACTCACAAACTCTCTAAACTGCAACACCATAGCTTTGATGGCAGGAATTAAAGTCAGCTCATATTTTATCAATATATCACCTGAAAAATGGAAAATTTCCGAGTTTTACAAGTATCGCCAGCAAGGAAATGACTTTACCAGCTCGTTTTGGAAGGAAGCTTTTATACTTAGGAGATCTCTCAATTATCTTATGAAAGGAGACTCATCAGAAGTCAAGAATTATGCTACTCTATTGGATAAAAATTTCAAGGCACGTAATGTTTGTTTCTGAGGGCCTTAAAAATGGTTTAGAGCACTCTCTACGACTAGAAGAGGTCTTCGTGCCATCTCTTTGATGATCTTCATGTTCGTCATAGAACTTTTATGGAGGTGATAAACTCACATAGCTATGGAGAATATCTTCGCGCTATTCTCCTGATGATCTTTGTGTTCGCTGTGGTCCACATATAATATTAACATTAAAAGACCTCTTAATTTGTGGCCAAGGCTAATAATCTTCTATTTGTGTATTGAAAGGGTCATCGTACAAGTGATATGGATTCAAAGTTATTCTGGGACAAGATCGAGTTACAATTAGATTTTCATGCTGAAATTGAAATGAGAGAGAGGGAGATGCAGTTAGCCGAGGTTAGCAATATTTTCTGTTATTTGATTCAAAGAGGTTATATACATAACTGTTAACTGCATCATTTCTCCTACAGGTTGGGACAGCAACTGGCATTATGAAAAGGATTGATGGAGGAGCTCTGTTATGGATAAAATTTTGCATGATACTGACTAAGACGGTGTACTCATTATTGTATTCTCTATATTATTAAGAATGAATGTTTCATTCAGACTGATGAATGGGTCCCAACGAAATGGAAAAAAATGGATTATTTTTCAGTCACTCCTCTCCAACGTGAACAGGACCAACCACCACATCCTCCTCCAGATCAAATCTATTCGTTAGGTGCTTTGTCAAATGCCTTCGTCCCCCCTTAGTAATTATATTCTAATTCGCAATAATGTCTTTTATAAGCCTTTTTGACATGTCATAACACAAGGATGAACCATAACAGTGCGATAATGAAGAATCACATGTTCAAGAGTTCTCGGATTCGAATACATGGTGAGTCTTGGTATAACAGATATGTTTGTTCCAGGAAATTTATCCGCTATACCGAGTCATCTGTAATACCGAGATATCCACAAAAAATTGAATTTTTGATTAAATCATGTGATACATGTTGCGTAAATAATTTTATTTTTAAATAATATGAATGCAAATAACAATGATGGTAATAAAAATACATTTGGTAAAGTTTTTTAAAAAAAAACCATTCATTCACTTAAAACGTTGACATTATAATAGTCTTCCATTATTGTTTGCACTTGTTCTTGAGAATTTTTGCAAGAAATTTCACTTTTAATCTTTTGACATTTCTAATTACTTGAAAATCAACATCTAAAATTTTTTTGCTGTACATATTTAAGTATAGTTTCCGAAGCTTTTATAGCCTCCATATTAATGATCATCAGCTCAGGTTCATTTGTTTCATTTGTTTCATCGTCATCAACTTCACTTTGTCCTTTTACAATATTTACGATTTTAGCATATAAAGAAATAAAAGAAAATGACATATTGATATTGACAATGCTAAGAAATAGCTAGAAATATGTTAGATTAAATTGTGGATGTATTGCTGATTATTACAATTTATTTCTAAATATTAATATTCAATAATTGCACGTCATTACTCATATTGGCCCAAAATAGTAAAGATCATCATTATCCATAATATCGAGAAAAATTTATTATAAGTGACATATATGAATTTTTAAAAAATATCCGGTAAACCGAATTTATATGAAAAATCCGTTAAATCCGTTAAACCGAGATAAAATTGTTATGGAAAAATTTGGTTTTGAAAATTTATCCGCTAAACCCCAAATCCGCTATACCGAGGTCCGCTATACCGAGACTCACTGTGTATTATCTTTATCATTAATTATCCTAAATATCATTACATATCGTAAGATAACATAATTATCGAAAATTATCTTATTTCATTAATTTCCGATTTTTTTATTGAGATAATTAAATATCTGTATTCCGTATATTTATTAATAATAACTAATAATAATAAGAAAATTTTGTTTAAAATCCGCTGTGGCAAGATTACTAATTATAATAATAATTATTTGCGGTTAGATGGACAAAAATCATTTAAAAAACTTGATCCATTTGGTTTTATTTTTCTTATTATTATTATTATTATTGCCGCTATAAACAAAGCCACACATATTATAACAAAATAAGTTAGAGATTAATATTAAGCATAATCATTAAAATAGTGGTACAGTCAAACCTCGCTTCAACGAATTATAATTATTAAAATTCGTTGAAACGCGATTAGTAATTTTGGTATAACAAATTTTAGACGCAATTTTCTTTATGAAACGAAGTTTACTGTAATGATAAACAGGTCACTCATTCATTACCTTTAATCTCGCTTTGCTCTCCTCTCTGATTAATAAAATGATTTTCAAATCAGCATAAAAATAATAAACAATTAAATATGAAATTATTATATTGTTTTAAAAAAGATTCTAATAGGGCGTGAATAATCTATTCCTTAAATTTTAAGCATCCGATTAACAATTGAATTAATTATACGCGTATACCAAAAAAGGCAATCGTTTTCACATTCAAATTTTAAGAGTTGTTCCTAAAAAGACTTGGTCGATCTCTTTGTGAAGTATTCTCTTGATCGATCGATTTCTAAATTAGCCATACGAATTATTAGTATCATGTTTCCATTTTCAAGGAACCTAATCGATTTCTTTAATGAATTTACAATTCGCATGTGTAGAGATGGGCAGATCAGTACTATACGTATAATACTATACGTATAGTGATATGTATAGTGCGTATAGTTCTAGAAATATATAGTAGAAAATGTAAATCAATTCCTGTTTAGGTTATTGCCAAATAATAGATGTAATATTACACATAAAAATTAATTAATACTCT